>JAQIXP010004003.1:0-12143 GCA_034700285.1 Proteroiulus fuscus
TAATATTTATATTAATTTTAAACATTTATGTTATATCGTTGTGTGACCTAAGTCCGAGCGAAGCGAGGGCTGGTTTATTGCATTAAAATTAGTTATTTTAAAATTCTGAGCTTACTGTAATTTTTAAGATAGAAACTTACACTTTGGTACATGATCGACATTGTATTTGAACATAGTGATTTTAGCATTTTTCATCTTCGGTGGTCAAAATGATAAACTTTTCCCTATCGTATCCCAACTTTTCATTGATTTAGTGGATAGAACAACACTTAGGTACAATTTTATGTAAATATTCATTTTCAGCAAAAAAAAATAGGCCTACACTTATGAGATTTTTAGATCTCAGCTCTTCAATTACGGTATTCAAAAAACCCACCGTTCAGCTAACCTTCCCAAATGACAAATTAGAATTAAAGGTGGCAGCACCAGTTTAACTGTGCAGAAACCTTGGCAGAAATGAAATAAAGCATTTCTCCCATTCACTGAAGATTTTTTAACTGGTAATTGTAAGAAATATTACTATACTTTTAAAGACATTTATGCATCATATTTTAGTAAAGTATATAATCCTAAAAGTATTACTGGACATAAGCACAGTAAAATTACCTAGAGCATTTAGTTTCTTGACTCTGAGCTATATTCTGCTATTCATAAACCAAAATTAACAGTATAAATTCAGACAATAGTCTTCAATCCATAAACATATAAAATAGAATAAATAAACACATTAAAAATAAATAGAATTTTCAGTTCCACTGTCTATTCCCACGAATGGAGAATAAGTAGAACATGAAAGAATTCCGTGCGTTTTGCAATTACAGATGTGATTCTGCAATCCATACCTCGTACTCTTATTGAGTCTGAGGAACAGTTACGTTACTTAGATCATGAACTCCACTGGTGAATCTCAAAGTCTATCGGAGTCCAATCACCTGGAAAATGCAGCAGGCTCCGGCCCAAGTGCGAAGAACCACATTGACGAGGATCCCTCACGGCCTGGTCCGTCCCGTATACAGAAGGCGGATGATGTAAATGACAAGGCACCGGCCGAGAAGCCCAAGCGTAAAAGGAAGCGAAAATGCGTCTACAATCCCGCCGGTGGTTCGAAATCCTTACGACGCATCAAACGGCTCGGCTACACGCCGGAGCAGAACAAGAAGGGCTACAAGTACACCAAAAAGGGACAATCCAGCAGGGAGGCGGCAGCTACGACCATCCCGCTGGAGGATGAAGCGGAGGCTCGGCCTTCGGACGCAGCCCCGGACGGCAAGATCGTCAAAGTCGACGCGCCACACGGCCGTGCCCAGGGCAAGAAACGATCCCGAGCAGCCAGTAACAAGGACCCGGCGAGGCGGGGCTACACGTACATCAGGGTGAACGGAAAGTCGGTGCGCTACCTCGACGAGACCGAGCAGGAGATGATGGAACGGCGGGCTAAGTACATAAAACGTAACATGAAGTATAAGGAGAACGAAACGGAGGAGCAACACGAGGAGAGATTGGAGAGGCGACGGGCCCGTTGCCGCGAGAAGTACGCGCAAAAACGAAAGGCGCTCGAGGCCCTGGCCGGACCAAAGGTGCCCAAAGTGCGCAAACCCAGGATTAGGGTCAGGCCACCCAAGAAGCCTCGCGTTGCCGTGGATCTCGAGCAGCTTACGGGCATTCAGAGGGAGTACGCCGAGTTCAAGCTGTACGTGGCCGAAAAGCTGCAGGAAGCCAGAGCTAAGCAAAGGCAACAACTAGGAAATACGCCGCAAGCTTTGAAAGAAATAAAGAGTAGAAAACGTGTACATCAGGTAAATGCCGTTCATGAATTACCACAATAATCCCTGGATCGCAATTACACAATCCAATGTATTTATTGTCATTTCAATAGAAACCGATGATAACTAGCCCTCAAATGACTCCACAGCACGACAGGAAATCCAGAAAGCCGAAAGAAGCTGCTCCCTCCACCGTTTTATTAGCCAATGACATTCCGGTGGACCTAGAGATCGCTTTGCTGGAAACCAGCGACCAAACCTTCGTTCCAGTGCAAGTCATCTGCCAGACGTGCGACGATTTCGACGACATGTTAGAGATCGAAAATGTGTAACTTGCTTGAACTTTCCCCTTTCATTCATTGCCATTTTTGTGTAATTTTTTTTTCCAGAAAAAACAGAAAAATAAACGTTTGATAAGTTCAACGTTGCAAACTTTTGTGCATTTGAGGGCAGCGAGCATCAAATTCTTTTGGGTTTGTAGATATTAAAAATAGGCTATTATATTACCGCCTATTTTTAATGTTTCTAAACTTAACTTTTGAAATAAATAGTTCGGTGTTAACACTTAGAGAAAAAACAAACCAAATAAATATGGATTTCTCTGACCTACCCTGACTGAACCAGTTTAACCTTTTCCTTTATCCTGATGGCTTAATTCACAAGCAGCGAATGAGCCACGATGATATCAAACTGGATATTCGCTGCTTGTTAATTAAGCCATCCAGCTACACCAGACTAGTCAAAAACGATGGTTTTATAACCTTATGACCTGCAGATATTTCAGAAAAATGCCAAAAAACTCTTCAATGTCTAACCATTACGGTATTTCTAAGGATTATTAAATTCAACAGAAACTGAGGAAAGCTGAGGACTGGCAGATAGTAGTTTTGATTACAATTTTCCTATTTCAAGCAGAATTTTCCTGAAGAAATTTCAATTTATGCAAATGCACCCCAAAGTTTTCAAGTCCCTTTTCTACCAAACAAAAACCTTTCTTCTCCAATCAACGCTGACGTGCCACTGTGTTGCACCACATCCAATGGTTAAAATTTTTTGAAAAAACCGCCAAGAAAAATTTAGTTAGTGGTCGCCATCTAGTGCCTACTTTTGCAAATTCACTTCTAAAAACAGCCGCCATCTTGTAGTCACAGACTTCCATCTTGGATTTTGTCAGAAATGTTTCCTTTTATATATTTTTCACAGTATAATTTATAATGGCTGCCACCTGTTGTGTCTACACCTGCACACAAAAGGGATACTGCAGGAAAGATGGTAGTAGGGTAAGAGTTACAAAGAAATCCTATATATACTAAAGAATCCTTACATCAAACTAGTGAAAACATGGTAGGCCTACATAATGGCTGCCAAAACGACTGAATTGTTACTGCACGGCATATGGTCCCCTTAATATGCTATGGTTACTGTCAGCAACTGGGTTCCTAGTGGGTTCCAGTCACTAGCGTGACGTCAGATCCAAGCCGCAGGATGTATCTATGAATAAGCTGCATTTTTCTTTTTTTTCAAAATCCACAGGTATCATTCCACAGATTTCCGAGAGAAGCTAGTCTAAGGAGACAGTGGACGGATGCAATCACATTTGGCGCCGGAGAACCCGTTACCGTGACTCATACCAGCCGAGTGTGTTCGAAACACTTCCACGAGAGCGACTTCCTCACAAATATCGTCAGCGGACGCCGCATCTTGGTGGACGGCGTAGTCCCGACAATTTTCACCGACGATGCGCTTTCTGAGGACGACGAATCGGATGACCATTCTGAAGAAGTAAATTCGGTTCACGTTCCGAAGCTAAAAGATATCCTGCAATGCGGGAGTGTGGCACATCAAGCCATTTGCCAGGCGAGTAGAGCATCAAACTTTGCTTATTTTTGTTTTTGTTCATTTTGCGAACGCTGCAAGCAATCCAGAAAAACTGCCAGCATTTAAAAACGGAACACTTGTGATTTATTCCTCCGTTAAGGCTACAAATCTTAGCTTAAAAAAAAAGTAAAATTTCGAGCTTTAGTTCTTTATAAGCATTTTATTACTGTTATCACTATTTAGCACATCTGTTGCTTTCATGAACAAACCGAGTGCGAAGGCCTGCAACAGCTGAGACAAATCCAGGCAGAACTAGAAGCGACTAAACATCGGCTGAGTCAAGCCGAGAAATTGCTTACGTTCAAAGAGGACGAACTAACGAGAAAAATGGAAGAGTGCTCTCTTCTCGTTTCAAAAGCTGAAAACAAAACGGACAAGAATGCGCCAAAATTCGTTGTTGGCATCGGTAGGCATTCATTGAGGGAGAGAAAAACTACGGCTGGCCAAAGCCAACCAGAGAATGTGTCAGATCATCGACAGAAGAATAAGAGAAGGGTAAGAGAGTCCACACCTGAAATCGCAGACGTCCCACTACCTATAAGAAAATACAGGACAACAAAGGTGAAGGGCAAGTCGGCTCGTCACGAGGGCGAAAGCAATGAGCAGTACGCCAAGAGACTTGCCAAATATGCGCAGAAATATCAGAGGTTCAAGGAGCTAGACACCTTAGAAAAGCGGCAGATCAGGCTCAAGCGAGACCGAGAGCGACGCAGGATAAGAAACGGTGATAAAGCAATGGATGTGAGGAGGAAGCAGCTACCGAAGACAACGTCCAGAATCATGGAGCCCCAGGAATTGGAAAAGCTACAGAGGGATTACGCCAAATTTCAAGAATACGTTTACCAAATGGTGCCCAGGAAGTACTCCAATCATAGATATTTAAAATCAAAATACATTCGTTCAATGGAAACTAAGGATCGCACTGAACAAGAACCACAGGTATCAACGCATAGATTTACCATTCTACTTCTCGATTTATTTACTTATTTTTTTTTGAGGAAAGATATGCTTTGGTTAACGAGGTACCGTCCAAAATCGCCAATATCATATGCCATGGCATTGGGCTACCTAACTTTCTGAATTGCTTTCAGTCACTTCCAATATACCCCTCGTGAGAAAATAAATAAAATGAATAACTAACTAATTATAGTTTTAAATGTCCTTTAAATACAGAAGAAATCCGATGAATTACCAGTGGGAAACAAATTCGAGCAGGAAGTGCGAGCAGCAGCAGAGCGTAGGAACCTCAATTTACCAAAAACCATTTACTCCGACAACTTGGTAGACCCGGAAATTGCTCTGTTGGAAATCAGCGAGGATAAGTTCGTGCCAGTGCAAGTGATCAATCAGACTATTGATGAGTTTGACGACATGTTAGAAATTGAAACTGTGTAGTCTGCTCAAAATCAAAACCCAGAACGTTAAGAATCCGTTTCAAAAACTTTTTTAAAACACTGCCAATGCACCGTGCATCCGAGTTCATGTCTTAATGTTTCATTAATTTAATTGCAATAAATGAGCATTCATTTTGAAAAGAAAAAGAATTTTAACCTTTCTTGTCGTCATGAACAATACGAGCACATTCTCATTGCAGTTCAAAATCGGTTGGTTTTCATATTTTCCCCCCCAATGTGCAACGGTGCTGCCACCGGACGGCCACCCCAAGAAGCATACTGGTCGGCAGCATACAAGATGGCGTCCTCACAGGTACAGGATTGACCCTCCAGAAGAGAAAAATGCCTGGAAAATGTCGCTGCTGCGTGCCAATGTGCAAAAACAACCAGGAGAAGTGTCCACCTAGCATCTCATTTCACCGGATTCCTAAGAATGAGGACCTTAGGTCCGAGTGGATTGCTAGAATCTGCAGGGGCAAGAGACCCATATTTCCCATCAGCCCGAGCACCAGGGTTTGTTCAGTCCACTTCCAAGCAGATGATTTCCGAAAGCATCTGCACACAAAAAAGAGGCTACTGAATTTCACAGCCATTCCTTCCATTTTCAGCTGGACAAAGGAGGTTGAACGCTTCATACACATTGACCGCACTTGCAAATGTGTTACCAGGGAAGGAAATTAAATTAATCGTTATTTTCAAATAATTTTATTCAACAGAACCTCGCCTCGGCCACCCAGTTCACCGCCCAGCCCTCGGAAGAGTGCTCCTATGCCATCCTTGCTCAGAGACAGCCGATGTCGAGACCTCAACTGGCCCTGCTGGAGACCAGTGATTCGAAGTTCGTGCCGGTGCAGATAATTCATCAGACGTGTCACGACTTCGACGATTTGCTGGAGATAGAGGATGCATGAGAGATCGTCGTTAACCTTCCGATCTCCAAATTTAATATGTACTTGTAAATAAACTTTATAATGTATCGCACACGGTAGGCCTACCTAGTCTGTCACCATTTATTTTACCTCGTGTAATTAATGACGTAGTGTCCCGTAGAAATTGTTTTAGTTCGTGAACTTTTCCTACAGCTACCGTACCAAAAATGTATTTCTCTGGCTTTCCATAATACACGAACTACAAAATTAACGTACCCGTACAACTAAATGCAAAAGAAAAGCATTCGGATTGAGCTTGATAATGCATTTCTCATCACATTTGACTATCACAATAGAGAGATCCAAGTGGGTTTAAATTTAAACCTTGGTTTACGTTGAGTAAAAAAAACAACCCGAGAGATTCATTGTGTACTAACGATCGTAAGTTAAAAGTCTAGCACATTTTCAGTCCATCTTTGCCCAAAATTTAGTCCTGAGTTTCAGACCAATACCAGACTGATTTAGATCTCAACTGGATCTCTCCAATCTGTCACAGTGATGTTATTTGGATGTGGTCCAGGCACCCCCTCCCCTTCCCATATATATACTCCTAAAATTTGCCATTTGCATTTTACGATAACAAATTTTGCATTAATTATTTACAAAAGAAAAATGGGGAGGGGGAGTGTGGGGGGGGGGTCGGATACATTCCCTATATTCAAATAGTGGGGTAGTGGGGGGTGTCTGGACCCCCCCACCACCCACAAATTGTCAACAATATACATCACGATGTACACAATCCTAAATATATTTTTCCCTCGCAGAGCAAACAACAATAACTATGGCAACCTAATGAATCCCCCCCCCCTTGATGTAGGGCATCCCAGCCAACACTGTCAAAAAAACAAAGATGGCGCCCAGGCGGTGCACAAACGTCAGTCCAGAAGAAGCCGAAAGACTGAAGAAACAAAGGGAACGTATGAGATTATACCGTGCCAAAATTAAGGAAAAACAAAAACAAACCGAGGCCATCGTGGAACCCACGGAAAGCCTCACCAAGGTAGGCGCATATTTGCCGCTCGCAATATTCTATCCAAAATTGTAAACAATGAACCGATTGACCCCCCCCCTCGTCCCCCTGCCTCCAGCCCAAGCACAAACTGTCAACAACAAGCAGCATCTCCCACAACCTCCAACAACAAAAAGCCAAAATTGAAACTACATAATTTCATCGACTGCAGCTTGATTTAGCCTGGGAATTATAAAAAAAAAAATGCTTTTTATTTATTTTATGGGGGAGAAGTAAAAGCAGAATTATTATTTTTCTGGAAATAGGGGAAATAGATAAATCCACCAAGTAGGGATCAGGTCAATCGTTTGAAGGCATTCTAGTGCAGGAAAATTAATCAATACAGCTTTGTAAAGAGAGAGAATAAATATATATATATCAAGGTGAGAAATCTGTAGCCGACGTCAATGTCCAAATCCTGGCGAAAAAGTCCAACAGTAAACTGCAGTTTTCAGTGAAAATTGGTGCAAAATCCGTTGCATGCATGAAACGCAGACTGCAGAAAATCTGTGAGAAAAACTGCAATTTTTAGCATTTTTCCCCACAATATTTCCAACGTTTGTCAACTGCAGCTTCGGGTTCACAATGTCGAATTGCACCTAGTTACCTAGAAACCTAGTTACAGCGCTGTGCAGCTTCCCTTAGTTTTTTTGGCACTTTGTATTTCATAATACGACGGATTCATTATTGAACAACTTTCATTGCCGTAGTCGATGAACGGGGAATCATTCGACTTTTCTATATCTCACACAGCCACACCAGTCGACTCGCAAACGTGAGCCTCATTCGACCGCCATGGCACCGCCACCGGCACCGACTCATCGGCTCGTGGCGTCTCCCTCCAAAGCTGTTCCAAACGAAATCGAAGTATTTAAGAGGATACAAGAGGCCAACATAATAATGCAGGGCTGGCAGACCGATGCCGGCTACTCGTTTCTCAACTCCTCATTTGCCGCCAGGTCCACCAGGAAGGAAACTCTGGCCGAGGAGGCTCACCGGCGAGTGAAACAGAGAGAGCGGCAAAGGAGGTACCGCGATAAACTCAAGGGTGCCAGGGAGAGACTCGCGACGACAACGATGGCGACTGCGGACGTAGGAAATGGGAGCATTTCGCCATCGTCTCACGAGGAGAGTGGTGAGTTCTGTTCGATCCGTTGCTTGCCCGGAATGAGTAAATCGAGACAATTTTCGCATTTCAGACATCCAGATCGTCGAGAGCGAGGAGGACTGCAACCACAAAATACTACGAGCATACCTACAGAGGGCAAGAGACCTTAAGCAGTCCACCGACAACGGTCACCGTCCTCCCTCGCCGATCCAGCAGCCGGCCATGTGCGAGTACTTCGAAAGTCCCAACGTGAAAATGCTGCCAAAGCGAAGGAAAGGTCTCAAGCCTCCGAGCCGCCACGAACAGATCGAACCCAACGTCACCCTGTTGGAAGCCAGCGACGGCACCCTGGTCCCTCTCCGAGCGGCCCACCACGATTACCAAGAATTCAACGACCTGATGGAGATCGAGCTGGTGGAATTGGGAAACCTGGACAAGCAAACTCAGACTGTAGAGGCTTGGAACTCTGACAAGGAAGCCGAGCTGACTTGCTTGCGCCAAGAAAACGAAAATCTCAAACGACAACTCGAAGTGCTTCAGAACAAATACGATTCCAGATAAAAAAAAAAGGAAAAAGTGAGAATATGAATTGTGTAAATGAATGTGTTCAGTGTCAATTTTCTATTTTTGTGTACGTGTTATAGTAAAAGTGTTTTTTAAACATACTCTGTAATTTTTCATTGTTTTTAAGGAGAGGACCCTTGAACCAAAATCCAAACAATCAACTCATTTTACTAAAAGAAAGTTTTGCAAGATAGCAAGTGAATTGAAAAATCGGTTTTTCAATCATCAAATTAAAATAATTTGGTTTAAATTTAATTCCCACTGCAAATAATTATCCCAAGAGAATACAACATTTAATTTTTTATGAGCTGGTTATTCACTTAGTGAATCGTGCTCACTGTTCACGAAACAGTTCAGACAGAATTCAGGCCACAGTATCACAAAAATAGGCTTGCAACGAAATCACAAGAAGCATTTTAGTCTGACTTTCCTTTTTAGGCCTGACAATTCAAAAATTGAACTTGGTTCAAGTGAATTTAAAAGAAAAGCAAACAAACATGTGGACATTACTGGTGCATTCGAGTACATTTTACGAGTTACATTTGTTTAATTTAAACCAATGAAAATTATGTTTTGGCATCACCTTATTGCTATGGAATGCTTGTGTTGCCTCGTACAAACGTTGTTCCTGGTGCTCCATTAATGATACATGTATTATTTATGACACGGCCGAAGCAGGACATCAAGAACACTGACATATATATGACCAAGAAATTGCAAAGCATACTATACATGTACTCAATCCATTGGTGGCCCCATACATATATAAAAATTGGCACTTTTTATGAATCTACCATAATTGGCGGTCCTTACGCAGAGAGGGCCATAGTTGCATACACTTGTATTGCTGGACTAGACTAGGCTAGGTTAGGTGTTATGGGTTCCAGGGGGCTTCACCCTATGTTTAGGTTCAGGCTATTACTTGAAAAACATACGATGGTCCTCTCTTCCCCATTGTTAACATATCCATTTCCCTGTATTTGCTGTTGTTATTTTACAAATAACTTGTAACAGGTGAGACTCCATCCTTGAAAGGTTGGGTAACAACGAACACAAACCAATAAAACTATTCTCAAAGCTACAGTCTCCTCACAAATTTTTTGTTCCGAAATGTGGCTAAATGCACGTGCATATTCCCGCAAACCAAACGGAATTGGCACGTGCATCCAGTTCCATTTTGGAACAAAAATTTGCTTAATGGTTATACAATCGTTTACAGATCAAAGCATGTCTGAGCAAAACTATTTTTCAAATCTTTGGCTACTGTAATTCCTTCCATCCCCAGATTGCTTTGCCATAATAATCACTATCCGAGATATAATATAAATTAAAAGTCAGTAAATAACTTACATGAAATTCATAATTTTTCCAAGCATCCATCCCATTTGACTTTAAAAAAGAATACTCGCGCGCGAAGTCACGTAGCCATGACAACGCGCACGTGACAGCGCTTGGGCCAACAGACTGACAAAATCTTTAAGCGGAAAATTTAAAATCCCATTAATAAGTTTCAGAATGTGAAATAATATGTGATTAATATGAATTAAATTTTGCAAACTCACTGCTTAATTTCTCTCTTATAAATACAGACACTAAATTAATCCGGGCATTGTTTACAGTAATGTTATCCATTGTATTTGAAGTAGTTCTGGCAGAATAATATGCTGCATCACTTGTTAATTACTAATTTCGAGTGACAAAAATGCATTTACGAAATTCAAATTATGCAACATGGACAGAAACCCAGGAATGGGGGATAGACAACAGAAGGATCTTAGCACTGTAGCTGAACCACAAATTCAAAGAGCTTTCAGTGGGCCATCTCCTGATCTGGTTAGTAATGGAAGAAAGGTTCATCATTGAAATCATTCAATTTTCGGCTTCACCTTCCTTCAATGCAATCATGCATAGAAGGTTAATTAAAAAAAAATAATGTATTCCAAAAAAATATTGTATCTATTATATTGTATATCCATGCTAAGCTTGAATTATATAACGACTGCATTTCCCAGGGTTATTTTAAAGGGATAGTCCCAGTCCCACTTTGAAAGATGTGGGTTTGTAGGAAGAAGAGCATGAAAAATGGAAAGGCATGGAAATTGCATGTTCATTTGAGTCCACCAATCATTAAATAAAATGTAGAAAACAAAGTTTGGTAGCGATTTTCCCCCAAATTCCACAGCTGTCCCATCCCTGGAAACCCTCATATCACACAGAATCAAGGGAGCTTTATTTCGTCTCAATTTCATCATTATTCAATGAGGAGGGAACACATTGAACTACATCAGTCTCTCTCGTGACCATGACCTCGGGTTCATGCTCACTCATAACTGACGCAGCAGTCGAGTTCAAAGTTCACGTTCATAAAAGTATCGATGCATATACAATTACTCGCGTAATTGATTACGAGGCTATTATATTTTCCTTATTAAAACACAGGATTAGCAATTAAGACGTTAATCTCGGACATTGAATAACACAATCTCTCGGGGTTTTTTTTTATATAAGGGCGAGCATTTGAGGTCCCTTTCGGCAGAAACACAAATCAATGGGAATAAATGATCGAATGTGAATCGGACCAAAAATGGATGATCCTGGACGTAAATTAAGCCTAACCGTCGTGCCGCCTGACATCGACGTTGAGTCGGGCGACAAGCGCCGGAAGGACGTGGATCGCGGTTGGGCCTGGATAGTATTGGGCGCCACTTTCACTTCCTTCTTCACTTCTTGTGGCCTAAGTTACAACATTGGAATATTTTTCGTATCATTTCTGGAAACGTTCAACGAATCGAAGAGTTACACGGCTTGGATAGGGGCCGTGTACTCGGCCATATTCCAAATATCTGGCAAGTATAATCATACAGGCCTATTTAGGCCGAACTGCCCTGCTGACGTCAAAGTGATGTCACACCCGAATTTTATTCTTCTGTAGTTACAATAATTTTCAAAAACGAATTTACATTTCTTTTCTTATAACAAGTTAAAGGGACAGTCCCACCTTGGGCCACCTTATACCTCAAGCATTTTTTGCAAGAAAGAGGTGGAAGGGGGGGGGGGTGGGGGAGATTGGAACAAGAAAAGCGAAGAGAAATTGAAATATTTCAATAGTTATTAATTATGAAACATGCCAATGTGGACAAAAATGTCGATTGTTGGTAGTAGCCATGCTAGAAGTCATTTTGTCAATTGCACATGCCACCCTATAGTAATAAACGTTAATAACAGAGAATGCGCCATAACTGTTCCATTGCGATAAAGTGAAGCCCCTTTGCACACAGCGCCATTCTGCCTGGGTGGGGGACTATTATAAAAATGGCGCCTATCCTCTTATTTGGAAATATAGTGATTTCTGAATTATATTGTAGGTGAGAACTGCAATTGTTAAAGGGACAGTCCCACTTTGTAACAAATGAATCTTAAAAGTTAAAGGGACAGTCTCACTTTGAAACAAGTTATTTTCAAACAGTACACACTTACTAGATATGAATGGCTGTGCCA
>JAQIXP010004004.1:0-12143 GCA_034700285.1 Proteroiulus fuscus
CATCTGCTTGATTCCACGGTAAGAAATTTTAATATTATCCTACTCATGTGTGAACAGTATTGTTAATTAGGTTACGGCATAGTATTAGATTTAGCAAGTAGCCTAGCAAGGCAGGTTCATGTGTTCTCTCAGTAGATGGCGCTGCAGGTTTTAAGAGGCCTGGCTCTAGCTTCTACTGATGAAAAAGTGCATCTGTTTTTAACCCCATGTATGATTCAATCAACACTTCAAAACAAGGTGAATGGTAAAGCTGTTTAATTAAAAAATACAATTTATATCTTAACCACTAAAACTAGGTACCCACCTTTGCCATTTTTTTTAATTTTTTGCATTTAAGCCGTTGTTTCTGGTCACATTTTATAGCACGCATTTTGAAGAAAAAACGGGTTTGCATATAGTAAAGTATCATTTTTGGCAAAAACTCCTTGCAATGATCAATTGAACATCCAACATTTTGAGGAACACATATTTTCCAACTCACCTAAAATTGTTTCAAACATGTCTCCCCAAACCACATTAGCATCAAAATGATAGACCAAAAGTGACTCAATTTCTTTAAAAATTTTGGTAAGCTCTTTTGATGGATAATTTAGAAAATTTCCAAAATCTTTAAGTTCTGTCAATTTTGACACGTTCCCTTGCATGGTGGTTGTCAATGATTCTATGCAAGTGTTGCAGTTTGTGAATTGATTAGCCTTGCGTAAAACAAATCCTACAATATCATGTGTGACACAATCATCTGCAGATGCAGAGTTGTAGTCATGATCCTCTGTATTACTTTCACTGCTCACTTTAGTAAAAACTAAAGCTTCTTTTGCAATATTGCGCATTTTATTCTTTACTTCTAGTCGTTTTTCTTTGTCAACCTTGCTTAATTTCCGAATGTTGGAAATTGTGGATGTTAAGATTTCATCCTCTATATTCTCACAATTTGCTGCTTTTGACAGAACCTTTTTAACTGGTACATAAATGCTCTGTAGAAGGTGTAGCTGCATGAAATCATTGACTGTAGGGTGATCATCATAGCTGAGCCCCCGTATCAGCCCAAAATGTCGCTGTTATTGAGGAATGGGAAAATAGGTATGGTTAGGATTTTCTATAGGGAACTACAATCAGGAATGGTCATAAGTGCAAGTACCAAGGTAAAAAATTATATAATTTTTAGGCAGTTTATGACAAATAAAATGCACAAAGTTACTGTGAATATTTACCTCAACTGGGTCTTGGTTAATCTTTGCAGTAAGGACATAGGAATAATTATGACCCCATAGAAATGATGCAATTTCTAGCATACTTTTGGTAGTGATGCGTAATGATTCCAAAGTTATCTGTGATGCAAATGTGTTTTCTGGCAATTGAAGTGTTTTTTCAAATTCCAGTAATTTCTGAAAATGTGTACAAAGTTTGTTACTCTAAACTGTGTAAGCTCCTAAAATCCAGTTTCATTTTGTAAGTTTACTTTGTGTTTTTCATCATTGTATCTTAGTCCTTGCATGGGAAGCTTGGCATTTAGTGCATCAAAGACATCATTAATTTCTTTAGTGAATATTTCTGTCCCCTCACTCCCTTGTAGACTTTGTATTCCTCGTTCTCTATAAAACTGTAGACCACGTGCCACAGATCTACTAAGTAGCTATAATAAACAATGCAAACATACATTAAATGTTTTGCATACTGGTACTGTACCAAATATTTAGTTTCTCTTGTTAATTACTACCTGTACTGCAAGCTTTACATTCATCTTTTGAAACATTTCTGGTTTTATGTGGCGTTGTGAGAGTTTAGGAACAACACATTTACATCCTTGGCACTTCAAATCTTCTTCCAACAAACTTTTATAGAAGTTGTAGTTAACTTCTTGACCACGGTACTAAAACAAAAATCTTATTATTGTTAAATTCTGATAGGATTAAAGCTATTATAATACTTTCATATACAAGCAGTTTACCATGGCATATTTATGCTTCTCAAGATTATTCCAAATGCATTTTATTTGATGAACTGGATCACCGAAAAAGTAGATTTGACGATGATTGTCCACTGGATTTGTAATGCTGTTTTTTACTTTACTGAGCTTTCCACTAATGCCTAACTCTTTCCAGGCCTGTTTATTTGTTTGAGAGCCATCACATGTAACCCCTATGACTTTGGCATCTGCTTGCTCGAGGTGAATGATGACTTGCAGAATTATTTTTGCTAATATCCTGCCTGGAGTAGCATTTTTTGCTGCATATACAGCCACAGGTTGTACCCATTTGCATTTTAATGGTGCAAAAATAAAAACTAGAGCATGGTTAGCCACAACATTTTTACTTTGTGACTCTGTGTGTTCACCAAAATTCACATAGCCATCTATTTGAAATGTGCTGGGATTATAGTCCACACTTTCTCTTAGTTTGATTTCATCAAAAAGTAAAATTCCATATTTCTCGTCCTCTTCACTGCCAAATGCAGATTTCATTGCATCCAAAGCTGGGATGTTTATTCCTGCTTTACATTTTAAGCCTTGTGTTGTTTGTTGGAGCAACTGTGGACTGGGTAATGGCAAAATGTTGTGGTTCCTGAGATGAAAGTAGCCTTTGGGTGATTTTATTTTAAGTAAAATAGACTCCAAGATAAACTCTGGACTGTACCGCATTCCACTTGTTTTACGTTTTAATGATGCTTTTTTGATCATCATTTCAACAATCATCCTGTGCTTCTTTGGAAGTGTGTCCAAGTTAACTGCCTTTCTAAGCTTTGTTGATGTCATTTGGAGTTCTTTTTTAATGGCCTGTTTTTGTTTCAAAACAGTTGCTAATTTTCTTTTTAATGCCTTGTTTTGCTTACTTAAACTTGTTACATCGTTTCTTTTTATGAAATTTGAATTTTGTGGCTCAAGACTGACTTCACTCACAGGGGCTGTGGAGCTCTCCATAATTGAAAGCATTGTGCCACATTTTGCTGGTTTGGAACTGTTAAACTCCCTTTTCTTTGGAGATTTGCGGTGTTTCTTTGCTGCAGTACTCAGGTATTTTGGCAACCCGGGAAAAATGTGTGGCACAACATTGTCTTTTAGCTTCCACCGAATTCTCGGCACAACAGTCCTTTCTCCTTGCACAGTAAAAACATCTTCCTTTATTATTTCACTTTCATCAAAATGTGCTGAGCAAATTCTATCCTTTAACGAAAGCACTCTATCTGCTCGTGGAATTGCCTTTTGCCATTTCTTAAGCTCACATTCCGTTTTGGGAGGTGAAAACAGCCTATGAAGAGATTTACAGCTCTTGTAGCCAGTCTTACACCCAGTAACAAAGCATTTTCGAGTCATTTTCAAGACTAAATAGTCATTCAGTCTAGCCTAGAATTAAGTTAAATTAATTTAGACTAATAACACAGTCAGGAAGCACTCCTTATAATTGGTAACACTAATTTGTATTCAGGTTATTGATTAAGAATTTACCTCTATATTTTGAGCAAGTTCATTCAAATATCATTTCTTTGTAGCTGCACTGCCTGCACAGATATGAAAGAATAAGAACGTATCTAAATCTAGAGTAAATGTAGCCAAATATAGATACATTACTAAATTTAAAAATACATCTACTAGTTAGCATTACATAGCTTATTAATAAATATTTACCAATATATTGATTAGAATCATCTAGTAAATATTAGTAGTCCTCCAGCAGCTCACAAGTGAAAAAATGGTAGGATTGTATAGGACTAACTTGTATGGTGTGGCCTCATGCCACCTGCAGCGCCACCTAGGCGGCAGTTTCAATTTTGAAAATCAATGCATCAATTTTTCTTTATTTTAATTTTTTTATTTTTATATAATTAAAATTCAAAATTATCCATAGTATTGAAAGGTAATATATCAATCTTTTATTTACAGTTAAAATTGTAAACATATATTGTTTATTTTATTAGTATCCTTCATTCAAAGTTCATACTTGCTAGTTTCCTATACCTTCAAGCTTGTCTACTTTGTAATCTAATACTATGGTTACGGTAATCATAATTAATCTCTTTTGTAAAAGTCTGCTAGATTATATGTGGCTGAATGCACTACATTGGCTAACTCGAGCATTGTTAAAATGTAGGCTTAAAATTACATGTGTTTTCTCTCCATGTTGTGATGCATGCACCTCATATGTTGGCAATGCTAAAAGGAATACATGCAGTTCTGTTTAATTCAGAAGTAGCGAATAAGCCAAAAGTTACTTTTGGGATAATAGTGTTTTGGCGTTTTGACTAACTTGGGAATAAACAATGTATATTATTGGGAATGTGGTAATTTGTATTTAATAATTAAATTAGTAAATGAATTAAGTAATTTGAGAAATAAAAGGCTGGAAAATGGGGGCTATTCCGGAAAAGGTGAGTCAGTGTACTTACCGCTGCCAACCTACAGGGGAAATATTGGAAACGCTAAAAGGTGATTGGGGGAAAAGAGATGTATAGTTGGTTTGAAGTGCTACGTTCGAAGCACGCGCTTCACCGGGCTTCACCTTTTAGCTTTTCCTCTGTCCCCTGTAGGTTGGCAGCGGTAAATACACTGGCTCACCTATTCCGGAATAGCGCCGGAAAATGTACATTCGCTAGTTTGACGGCACTATCCAACATACCATCCCCCATGGAACATTTGACTACAACATTACAGTGGCCCCCATGTTTTGGGGGAAAATAGACACATCGTTGGTTCGAAGCGCTAAGCGCTTCGCTAGCCTGGTCGCCGCAGCGACCGTGCGTAAGGGCCACCGTAGTTCAGTGGGGATGTAATGTTGGATAGTACCAGTTTGACTTTGATTAATTTTGCAGGAAAGCGAAATGAATTGAGGGTCAAGTAAGGCATGTGCACATCTATAGTTTGTCTATTGAATAAAAAGAATGCAAAAAATAGAAACGAGTGAAAAATTGCCTAGTTCGCTGCTTGTCTTGAAGTGAAAATCCAGGTCTCGAGATATTTTTAGAAGATAAACTAACGGATGGTACCATTCTCTACTTGTAACTTTTAAGCATAGGTCACACCAAGCGCGTTTCAGCGTGGCGGAAGGCACGGCGTAGGGATGCCGTGTGTCACTTCCGGTACGTTGTCAGTGTGAACTGCTTTTGCAGACGGCGTACGGAGCGCCGTCTGCACGCCATCGAGCACGCCACGCCTACGCTCAAGTTGACAAAAATCCAACTTTTTGGCAACACAACGCATAAAATGGCGGAGCAAGAAGCTATTAAGAACGTAATAGCTGGCATATTCTATGTGACAAATGTTAGATATTTACTGTACTTGCAAATAATTGTTAACAAATCTTCATGCCATTTATTCATTTACAATAACATGTACACTGGTACTAAGTTATTGGTAAATGTTAATATTTCCATGCCAATTCCCAGTGAAAAAAAAAACTGCTTAAACTGCTGGAAGTTTATGAAACAAAAACCTACGTAATTTTTGCAGTTTTTCCACATTCTAGTGATAAGAAAAACTGCAGGAAAAAAAACTTGCACGTTTTTTACAAAAAAATTCAAAAATTATGTAGTTTTTGTTTCATAAACTTCCAGAAAAAACTAGTTTTTCTGCAGTTTTTTCGAAAAAACTGCAGTATTTTTTTCAATGGGTGGACACATGTATACTCACATAACAGTAGAAAGGTTGTCTGTACTTATTGCTGCACATGCAGGGGTGGATACATGTGGACAGCAAAATCTGCTAGCTAAGGCAGGCACGGATCCAAGGGGGGGGGGGCACGAGGGTCATGATCCCCCCCCCCCAAAATGTTCAAACTCAAGCTAGAAAAAAGGGAGAAATATGTAACTTTGGTGATTATTAGCCCATTTTTGAATATTTTTGATAAAAAAAATCGCCTGCGGCCTGTGGCGCCATTATTTTTTTCAATTTTTTGAATAATGTACAGAAACCATTTATTTTTTGCATATGCCCAAAAATTTTGGAACATTTTTTTGGGTCGGGGCTTCCCCAAAATGGATTTTTGGGTGCGGCCCGGACCAAAATCAAAGTCTGGATTCGCTACTGGGCTAAGGGGGGGGGGCAATTGCCTCCATTGCCTTCCCCCCCCCCTGTATCCGCCCTTGCTGCATAACCAATTATAGGAAACACATTTTCATAAGGACAAACTCATTTTGTGTATGTTTACAATTAACCATGCATGGCACAATTACATATGCATAGGCCTACATCCCATAAACGCCACGCCGAACGTTCTCAGTGTGAATAGACTCCATAGCCATGCTCCTGCACAGCGTTCAACATGGCGTGCAACGTTTTGGGTACCCACGCACGTCAACCCACGCCACGCCGAACGCCATGCCAAACGCTCTTGGTGTGACCTATGCTTAAATGGGACCAGCAGTGTGGACTGGGCGTCTATGATTATTAGATCGCCCGTAGCACCCCCTAAGAATGAAATTTTGAAAATTCTTTACTGAGTTTTTTAGAACATCATGTAAGGAACATACTGTCCAAATTTCGTGTTTCTTGGGCGAGCGGTTTGGGCTGGGCGTTGATTTTCCGTAAATCACCTTTTTTGCCCGTAAATCACGTTCTGATTGGAATTTGGTAAAATCCCTTCTTAGTGGGTGCCTACGTCATGACACGGATATACTGTCCAAATTTCATAAGTCTAGGTCCAGCGGTATGGGCTGGGGGATGATAGATCAGTCAGTCAGTCAGGACATGTCCTTTTATATATATAGATTGCATGTAACTCATTCTAAAACATTGGCATTTTTAAAATATATTTTTATTTTTTTTACATATTTTGTAACTTGTAAGTAATTTTCAAAACATTATTATAATTTTCATGAAAAGAATGACAGCAACAAAATCAACAAATTTGCACTGAAAAATTTAATATAAATCACCTTTAAAACACCAAATTAATACGATTTGTACGATTTAGCTCATGTTTTCTCAAATACTAATAACTTTATTTACAGATAATAATTTTAAAATGTAACTTTTCCTATAGACAAATTATTTAATTTATCAAAATTTGAGTATACGATTATTTATTTGTGCAAAAAAATGCAGCAGAGTTCAACTTCTGTTTTACAATTTGGAAAGTTACTGTTCATAAATTTTACAAAATTTGTCAATTTTATAAACAATAGCCTAGCTTTGCAAATTGTAAAACAGAAGTTCAACTCTGCTGCATTTTTTTTTTGAAATAAATTGGCAATATACAAAAAATTTAAATTCAAAGAATAATTTTTTTGATTTCAAATATCATCAATTAACAAAATTCATTCATGTTTAAATTACAATTCATTTACACTTTATATTGGTTTCCTATTTACTTGATTATAGATATTACTCTAGCAGAATTCAATAAAATTGCATTAATAATAATCCTAAGCTGCAATTCTCGGGTAATAATAAAATTTCAAACTATTTATTTGACTTTTTATTAAACTTTAACTATTCAATTTATTCATAGCAGTTTTGCAATTCCCACAGCCATTGCAGAACAAGTAACAAATATATCTTAAGAAATGTAAACAATCAAATGAAATCCATTTTTCAAAGAAACAATAAAATGATTATTTGCTGTAAACTGTGCACAATATATGTATAATAACTTCCCCCCCCCCCAAAAAAAAAAAAAATTACAAATATCCGCAAAATTATACTTTTAGGTTAATTTGTTCCTATTCACAATATCATCCATTCCATTTTTTGGTGAATGATTGTAGACAGGGCCATGTGCAGGGGGCCAGGGGGTCCGTGCCTCTCCCCCTTCCTCACGAAATTTTCAAACTTATACTACAAAAAGTGGGGAAATAGGCACTTTTGGTGATTTTTAGCCCATTTTTTTAGTATTTTTGAGTGAAAAAAGTCGCTTGTGGCGCCATTTTGAGTCTATTTTTACAATGATGTACAAAAACCTTCTAATTTTTAACTATAATTAAAAACTGTGGAACATTTTTTTGGTCAGTTCCTTCCCCCACCCCATCCTAAATGGATTTCTTGGTGCAGCACTGATTGCAGAGGGGGATTGAAGCAACATGTTTGAAAGTCTCCCAACATGGACATAGGCAGGCGCGGTTCCAGGTAGGTGGTTTGGGGGAGGCGGTCGGGGGTCAAAAGTGGTTTGGGGGAGACGGATGGAAGTTATAAGTGGTTTGGGGGAGGCGGTCGGTGGTCAAAAGTGGTTTGGGGGAGGCGGACGGGGTCAAAAGTGGCCTAAAAGATGGGCAAATGGGTCTTAAATGAGGCGTTTGGGGGTGGCGATCGCCATCCCCGCCCCCCCCCGTGGAACCGCGCCTGGACCTAGGGATAAAAATTTCCCTGTTGGGAGCCCTGGGGCAAAGCCCCCCCCCTAACAGGAGCGGATCCAGACTTTGGTTTTGGGAGGGGGGTATGGTCAGGGCCTCACCCACAAATCCATTTCGAGGAAGCTACTACTAAAAAAAATGTTCAAAAATCTTTGGCCATAATCAAAAATTAAAGTTTCTATACAGTATTAAAAAAATTAACACAAAATGGCGCCGCAGGCGATTTTTTTTGGAACAGAAACACTCAAAAATGGGCTAAAAATCACCAAAATTGCATATTTTCTAATTTGATTTTAAACATTTTTTTTTGGGGGAGGGGGATCATGATCATGATCCCCCTCCCTGGATCCGCGCCTGCCCTCCCAAAGCAGAAGGCACAACCTTACAACCTTAGTACATACAAATTTTGGATTTTCATGCTAAAATTCTCTAAATTTTTCGACTAAATTATAACTATTTACTGTATGCATGGCCACGTGCAGGGGAAAAGGGGCCCAGGTCCCTCAAAATTTTTAAACTCATACAAAATACAATTTCAAAATAGGCACTTTTGGTGATTTTTAGAAAATTTTTGAGTGTTTTTTGTTTTTGAGGAAGAACTCGCCTGTGGTACCATTTATTGTAAATTAATGCAGTGATGTACATAAACCTAATTATGGTATGGGGCCAAAAATTGTGAGCCATTTTTTTGGGTCGGCCCTATGCATTTTTCCAAAAATGCAATTATATGGCAATATGAATGGTATTTTACAGACTGACAGGTTAGAGAAAGGGGTATCTTACAAGTTAGTGGAAGTGGGAAGGGAAGAGCCACCCTGCGTACAATTCATCCGTCGTCTCTATGGCCATAAAATGCGAAGTTTTGGAGGGCAGCTTTGCATTTTCCACAACAGGCACGAGAATCGCCCAATTTTTTTGATGTCTCAGGCACCTATACATTTTGCAAAAATCTAAAATTTTTAACGAGTGAAAACAACAAATTTTGACTTATTGGAGGAGGTGCGTCCCCCTTTTAGATCCGCCACTGCCCCTGGTGCAGATAGCAATAGGTTCAATGGGCAGCCTTGTGGTGCCCCCTGAGCCTTGGCGCCCGTAGGTGCCGCCTACTCCAGCCTAATGGGAAATACGGCCCTGCAAGTTGTCCTTAATTTTAGCCTATTCCTTGCCCTTTCTAAAGGATTGCCAAGCAAATTTCTTCCTACCTGTTTTCCCTAGCAAAGTCTATTGACAACCCCACCAAAGACAGATCCCAAGACAACCTTTCCTTTTAAGGCACACAAGTAAAACCTCTCAAGACAGCATAACAGTTACCGAGAAGCACTTGCGGATCTAGGATTTTTGAACAGGGGGTACTGCAGGCCAGTGAGCGCCCAATTATCCCAGCCAGGGTCACCCTACCCACCCAATTTCACGATTTGGCGCCCCCCAAACGATTGAACAGGGGGTACAGTTGTAATCCCTGTACCCAAGCTGGAGCCGCCAGTGCCGAGAAGCATCCACAAACATGACCTACTCCTGTTGACACATAAGAGAACTTGCTTGTGCAATGTGCCATTATATGAAATTGGGGCAGTTCTGGAATCCAGCTTACCCATAAAACTGGGTCAAAACTGACGATATAGCAATCTAGGCTCCCGGTCTAATGTGACGAACCTCCCGAGTAACGTGACAAAGATGCTCAGAAACTCCTCTTAGGGTGTCCATCATAGCGTTATTAGTGCTGGCATGAACCACCACTATTGGATTTTTGAGAGCTTTTTAAAGCACCCCAAAAACCCTAGTGGAAAGATGCTCGACACGTGTGCCTGGATAACCACACGTATATGCAACACCTGGTCACGCTGCAAGGGATACTATCCCCCTACAAGGTGCACATCAGGGTTGCAGGCTGTTACTTCAGGGACATCAGTGTAATACTGAGAAGACCCAGACACGCCATTAAAGCAATTACCAATCAGAATGCCATGACTGGCATTACCCCGAACCCCTTGCCCATGACATCTATATGGCTGAGTATTTTTTTCCTTAACCACAAAGTCCACGACTCAACCTGTCCAGAGCATACAATCTGGGGTGACTGACTCACCATTGTTCAGTCAACCTAATGACTAATGTCCACCCCACTAATCAGGCTGTTACTCTGACATGCTACCTTTATAGTCTTGGGACGGGAGATAAAGTGCTTTTGGAAAAGTACCATAAGCTCTTCAATCTCCCCTCACAAAACTGCAAAAGCTTCACCAGCAGTCTTATTCTTAGAACGAGTCCTAACTGTGGAGGCCACCGGAGTAGTTTTGGACATTCTGAACAGTTAATCATAAAAAAGATAAAAAGTTATATTTAAAAAAAATTCACGCTTCACAGAAACATTAATAATTTTAAACGTTTTTAAGCAAAATTTAAAACTTCTAACTTGCACTTGTAGAGAATTAATTTCTGCAATTTTTGATAATTAGAATATGTTTAAGTGACAAAATTATGCAGAGTTATTGACAGATAACTTGGACAAATAGAAGTTAATCGCCAAAGAAAATATTCAAATTATTGTAATATCCTCACTTTAATAAAATGTTAAAAATTTTAAAAGTTTTCAACAGATTTTTAAATTTTTTACAAAGTCGTGTGGAGAATTTAATTTTGCAAATTTTGGTTTATAGATTATGTCTGGATGACAAAATCTTACTGAGACATAAGGAGCTTAGATGAGTTAAATGTTTAAAATGTACGGTTTATTAATCATCAAATTCTCTACATATTTGCATTATTTATTTCTACTTTGTCCAAACCAATAAGGTTTTTAAGCTTTGTAATTCAATACCTTATTCAATATTTTAATTATGTATTATTGAAAATTGCCACATTTTTGGGGAGCAAGTTTCAGCATGCAAAGTTTAAACAGTTTTCTAAAATAACCAAATACATTTCTGTGTTTACCATTTCTGAGTCATGATATATTTATGTTATGTCTTTTTTAACAAATGCCATTTAAGGTTACAAGCTGAATTTGAAAAGTTCAAATTTTCAGCAGAAGGTACAAAATATTCTTTTCATAAGGTGCCCCCAGACAAAGATGCTCATGGCCCATTTAATCAATATTTTATTATGAAATGTGGCTCAGTCCAGTCTGCATGTGTTATTGTATGTGTGTTTGGATTGCTTTCAATGTAAAGTAGCTTTGAAAAAATTGTAGTAAATTAATACAGAAATGAAGAATGAGTTAATTAGTACAGCTTTGTAATGACACTGCCCTGCACTATACATTCCTAATGTGTAATAAATGTAGAAAGAGTATAGGTTCTGGTGTAGCTGGTGGGGAAAGGGCAATCTGTCCAGCCATCACCTTAGGGCTTGAGAATTTTGGCCCCAAATTTTGATGCTTTGCACCGACAAGTGGACTCAGTTTGGATTTCTGTACTGAGCCCAATTGACCCTTGCTACACCAAAGTAGGTCCCCTATAATTAAAATGTAATTTTCCTTCTTTGTTCAATGATTTAATTTTAATGAAGTACACTTTCAGCACATAGTCTTAAAATTAGAATTATGTACATGCCATACCTTTGATTCCACTCTACTTTTATATAGCACGCCCGGTAAATATGCCTGTGCATTGCATGAGTTGAGCAGCTAGTACAGTAAACATTTAAACAAATATAAACCTTTAAATCATTACTATATTTCAAATTTTAAATAAATTATTAACATTTTTAATTTAAAATAATATATTAAATTTTTTAATTTACAACAATAAATTATTGACATAAAATGTGTAGAGCATGTGGTTATTCATGACTTTCAATTCAATTCAACTCAGTACCCTACAGGCAGCAAATGAATGCCATATGGTAGGGGGGTGATCCCACTATCA
>JAQIXP010004005.1:0-12143 GCA_034700285.1 Proteroiulus fuscus
TTAATTTGTACCGGTAATTAACATGGAGACTCCCATAGGAGCATGCATTTTGTTGATAGTGTGGACAGCCCCCTTAAGCTAAAATTTAATGAAAATACGAGTTTTCAGCAAAGATGGACTATGTGGTTTTTGATCTTTAGCTCTTCAATTCTTACCAGTCTGTTGTTTAATCATTTATATACAGCATATTTCGAAGCTAAGGCTCCTGTACATCGTTGAGATTGGATGATGTTATCCAGAATGACCTTTAAGTTCATTTTTAAGGTCATCATTTCTTTTAAATATATAACTTTCATTATAGTGAGACTTACTGTTATTATAATATTTCAACTGGTATATGGGACTTCTGAGACATACTGCATATTTTCTGGACATTGCCATTTGTAATTTATTAATTTTCCCTACGGATATTCAGCACTGCTAAGGTGTGATGTGCTTTAAAATGCACTTACGGGGTTGGGGAGGAAGGGGGCTATAGCACATTTTATCTATTAAAAAGGTTCAAATGTTGGACAATTTGTTATAGGCCAAATTGGACCTTTAATATTGATGATGTGTGCACTCACTCATGAGAGCCACATTTATCATTGAGCATAGCCATAACAGCCACTGTATATAACATAAGATGCATTTATAACATTAATCAGAAATAAAACAAATATAATAAACACGAAATTCAAATACAGGATGATTCAAAAATTGTGTAATATAAAGGGAAAGTCCCACTTTGTAACAAGGGATATTTAAGTGGCTCATACTTGCTAAAGTGAAACCGAGCAAAAGAATTAACGGCGTAAATATCCCATTACTGGCAATTGCAAGTCAATTTTTTTTGCTCAAAAACACTCAAAAATAGGCTAAAAATCAACAAAATTGAAGGATGGTGCTAGAGAGGTATTCTATAATTTTCACTTTTGGTCGGCCAAGGGAGGGGTCTGGACCCCCTCGAACCTTTCATCCCCCCTCCTAAATCCACCACTGGACATTTGTGTCTATGTATTTCACGCAAGCTGATGCTTTTTATCCAGTAGAGGGTACTACATATACTGTTTGTAAAATGAAGCCAATTTGGGCTTTGCATTTACAACCAAATAATGACAAAATAATAGCACAAATGTATGCTGATCCGGAGCCATACTTTTCATTTTTAGGCAACTATTTACTTGTTTCACTAATCAAAACCAGCACCCTAATGTTTGAAAATGCTTGTTCCAATTAACGTATTTTCTCAAAATAAAAAAAAAATTTGGTTTTTTAAATAATAAGTAAATTTACCTAAAATGCATTATTAAAAATAGTTCAGTTTTAAACTTTTTTAGTATATTTTTTTTTAAATGTTTGTGTGTTCTATGTAGGAACAAAAATAAGAATTTGTGTAAGATGTGTTGATAGAACCAACATGTTGGTATGTACTGGTACCATGATCCATTAATAATGCAACCATCTTTTCCACCATGCATGCGCTGGTGGTAAAAACAGTTGTTGGGGCGGTGTAAAAACATTATGATAAAATAATTAATTTGGCTTAAAGGAAAAGTCTCACTTCCAAACAAGTGATTTTTTTTAATTAAAGACAAACATCAGTTCGAGGAATCATTTAAATTAAACATTTCAACAGATTTACCATTAATTTCAAAAGCATTTTTTCTCTAAAATACAAGAGCGGCGACAATTTACCATTGTTTTAGCATATGATGTGGATATTACTGGCGCCATCTAGTAGTTAAATTTTCTAAATTTAATCCATTGAAAGTGCATGTTTTGGCTTCACTTTTTCTTTATGGAATACTAATGTGTGTGTGTAATTTTCTTTTACAGGAAACCAAGAATACGTGACCTATGCCCTAGTCTAGACAGCCAAAATTGCACGGTAGTGTTCAACTTAATTCGTTTGGTGGCGCCACCGATATCCGCGAAAATGGCTACTCTTGATGAAAATCGTTTTCTAAGAACTCGTGCTGTTTTCAAGTAAATATTTATTGAATGGTAAGTCCAATTAACATATCAATTTCTGTTCATTTCATAATTTATTTTATTTAAAATAAACGAATGTTGCTCCTTGAAAGTACATTCAATGGAACCATAATATGATATGAGTAATGATATGCAGTAATTCATTATCCTTCCTGTCTTATTCATAGAAATCCAATTACAGGAGTTAATTTATTATAGTCATGCATTATGAGTACCCAGGATTATAATCATTTCCTAAAAAAGTGCATTTTGATTGATTTTATATTTGAGGCTATATGTTGATTAAAAAATTGTCGTATTATAATGAAGTGAATCCTTCTATGGATTAATTAAACTTAAAAAAAAGATTTATATAATGTTAGATAGAATTGATGTGGATAATTAGAAGCTGTATTAAAATCAAGTCTACTCATTAATAAGTCATCTATCTTATAATTAGTCCATGTATTGACGTCATGCATATATTCAGAGAGCAATTACTTTCGAAAAAGTTAATTATAAATCTACATCTTGAGCTCATAATGCTTATACTATACCGACAATATATGGATTGGTACAATAATGTTATTTTTAATTTCCCCTCCATCCCACAACCCAAACCCAGGAATGTGCACAGCATAAATATTAACATGAATATATATAAAACATACCTTGACTTTTATTTTCCATTTCTTGTTGAATTCCTTTGTAAAGCGAACGGGAAATTAAATAATATGCTAAACTCATGATGATCATTGGCAGTAATAACAAAATTGTGTCCAAAAATAAGGTGAATGCCTTTTCGCCTTCAATGGTTGGATAAACTTCACGACATTTGTACTTTCCTGAAAAAGAAAAGCAAAAAAGAAATGGTAAATATTTAAGAATTATTGAGAAATATTTAAATCTAAAGTGTTATGCAAATCCTATAGCAGGTAATACATATTGTATGAAAAGTAATGCATTTTTGAAAACATTATACTAGGTGTCTCGTAACTACAATGGCAAATACAGTTTTATGTTTTTTGTTAAAGGGGAAAATCCCATGCATTTTTATAGAAGTGGGTTGTAGGAAGAAGAGCATAAAAACCTATAGGAAAAGCATGAAAATTGCAAATTAATTTGAGCCCATCAATCATTATTCAGTGATTTCACATTCATGGTCAATGGAATTGCAATATGCTTTGCTTTGCTAATAATATTTTATTTTCTTTCTTTTAGAAATAACTTTCCATAAAATAAAACTTTTCCCCTTTATATAGATTTACGCAAGTGTAGTATAACAAAAACAAATATGTAGGCTATACTATTGCTATACATGCATATAGATCCATGTAATAGTACAAATTCATTAAAATTCTCATTAGTTTTATGGCTTTTCATTAATTAAACTTTGTGGCATATATTGTTTCATTGCAGCTATAGCATCTTAATTGTTAATTTTATATGCATAAATATTTTTTAGTTATTATTATTTTTGTTTTGTGCTTTTTCTGTAAGGAAAATATATAGTGTACCCATTGCTATATATAAAAAAGTATTTTTGAATGCATTTAAACCATCTTTTAAATAAAAACTATAATGTTATTATAAAATTACTTAATTATTCCTGTAATATTTCTGAATTACTCCTATAATATATTTTTTTAATTTTTTTGCCAAAAAATCATATAAGTCTTTTTTTGTGGAAAAATCATTACAAAAGTGAGGCAAAGTGATCTTGCATGGTGAAAAATGCATTTATAGTAATGTATTTTTAAATTCACATTACTCAAAAAGTAGCAGTTTATTCTCTTTTTACATGCACTTCATACTTTTTATGTAAAATTTAATTTAGTGCTATAATTTTTTTCTATATACAAGTATGATTTTTAATTCTTCTTCTAGGAGCATATTTGTACAGCTTTCCAAAATGTATTTGCAAGGCATTACTTGTCAACAATGCTCATTCTGTAATTACTAAGTTTTATTGAATAGAAAAGATGTAATGTATAAACTAACAAACTGACTTTAATATGTATAGTTGAGCAATATCAAGATTAAGCAAAGGTCAAGTAGTTTATATTTTAAGAGAATGTTAAGCTATTTGCTATAATTTTCCCCAATCCTTCTACACATATTATTTTATTAATTTTAAAGTGATTTACCTTTAAAGGGTTGTAGTTGACTAACTAAGGCAATTGGCATCATCCAAAGAAATGAAATTATCCAGATGATGGCGATCATTTTATAGATATGAGATAGAGTTTGCCAACGTCGAGAACGAAGTGGTTGACAAATGGCAAAATAACGTTCCAATGAGATGGTGACCAATGTCCAAGCACTTACACTCACTGAAACAGCTGCAATTATATAAAAGTAAAAATGAATTACAAATATGTTTATAACATACACTATACAAATACTTCAAATAAAATATTGCTAAATTAAGCTGCATGTCCATACGTGTTTAATAGAGCGGATGCCATTTATCCAGAAGAGGGCGTTACATACTACCAATAAAATGGCGCCTATTTGGGCTTTGCATTTCCCACCAATTCCATGCACTTGGTGGGCTCAAATCTTTCCTATACAATCCCCTTCTTTTAACGTGGAACATTCCCTTTAACAAGTCTACAGTAAGTGTACACTTCAAATTTATTAAACCTGACAGAATTATTTTTTTAATGAAGTAAAATGCAATTGTAATGCACAGTTGTTTCATAAACTATATACACAGAATCTAAAGCCAAATTAAAATTTATTACAATCCATAGGCCTACCTCATCCTGAAAGCCATTTTTTTTTAATTTTTATTAAGGGCTTACAGTTTAAAAGCTTTTGTAAACCTTTATTGTTGATCTTGGAAACAATCTGACAAAATCTAAAAAGAAATTTACAGCGGTTTGTCCAGCTGCATTTGTTATACTATATATATCTAAAGTTGATAAACAATACGTTGGATATAGCTGTACAGCGGTATATAATATATTATTCAGTGCAATTAAAAACATAAATGCATTGCTGAATGTTGGAAATGCTCAAATTGTTGCCTAACAGATATAAAAATGATATCACAATCACAGCCATGCATAAGAAGTGAAAAAGGACTAACTAAAAATGATTTTAAAAACATAATTTAACAAAATACTTTAAATCATTAATGCATGGATTGCCTCTAAGACAAAATATATAAACAATGACAGTGCACTGAATATGCAGGCAAACAAATATCTATAAATAAATTATAAATTAAGGCTTGCAAAAAAAAATGAATCATAAAGAAAATCCTCAAACTGAGGTAAATATAATAGGCAAATTCATATTTACCCAGAAAGAAAGGTAATTAAAATAAATCCCTGTTCCCTAACCAATTAGAAATGCAACTCTATTTAATGATTGAAAAATTGCTAATTGTCAAAAGTGTCTCTAAATAAATGATATGTGGCATTAGTAAAACTTAAGCAATAATAAGCCTAGAGATATAAACATTCCCATTATAAAAATAAAACTCTGCAGAAAGCAAGAAACATAATAAATTATATCAAAAGACAACATCTGAGCCGAACTTTAAATAAAGGCAATATTAAGAAAAATCGTCATGGGCTAATGCTTGCATATATAATGTACAGCTTTGCAAAATTACCAAATACTACTATATACATTTTGAGAGACATTTTGCAAATGTTGCAATACAAATTACTATAAAATCATGAGATGCATTACTATTGTATACAGGCTGAATAACTGTACTGAATTGTAGAATTTAATTGAATGGCAAATAACTCTTTATACACATTAATTATACAAAGTCTCAGTATTTTAAATAATATAACTTGTGTTGGCATGATTATGACATAACTGGTGTCATATTGACAGCAAAAAATTCAAACTATAGAGTTTAGTGGGATGAATTTTCTCACACTATGGTTGATGGTTTAACAATTTTTTGAGTTAATGCAGATCCAACCATCATCTCATTGTTGAATTGACAACATTTTCAGTCAACATTGTCAACATGATTCCTTAAGCACACAATTTATTTTGTCTTTGCAAGTTTAGATGCAATAATTACAGTTGGTATTGTTAAAATTTAATTAGCAGGTAATTTTATTAATTCAATTCAATTCAATTCCCTACAGGCAGCAAATGAATGCCATATGGTAGGGGGGTGATCCCACTATCAGGAGAATTCTCCTACTTCAGTTGAGATTTTAAACATCATTGTTAAATTGAATTTCTAACAGTTTAATACTATCATTAGGAAGATTATTCCATTGTCTAATAGTACGCAAAAAAAAGACCAATAATAAATATCTGTCCTTGCATTAATTTCTATCAAGGTATTTGAATTTTATTACATGGTGGCTATTTCAAACAATGACCATTTCGAATGGGGGGACCGTTTCTTTTACTTGGCCCATTTTGAATTTACGAAGCTGTAATCTTTATCAGCAGTTGGAATCTTTCCAAACTAATAAAGAAAGAATTATCAATTTACAAAAAAAAAGTTTATCATTGCAACTGTCCTGTCCAATCTATTTTTTGCTTTTTTAAATTGATGGGCACTGCCATAATTTTATGGCTTCTGCTATATGATTTAAGAAATCCCTGTTATTGTAGAGTTCTTGTTATGACTTTGAGGGGATGCCATTGCAACCTGGTCCTGTCTTTCATTGCCATTATCGTTTTAACTTATTATTTTTTTTAATTGGCTGTTTAATTAAAAAAGGCAGAATTTTCAATTATTGCTAGTAGAGATTTTAATGTGTAAAGAAGACACTCACAGTCGGTGTATATACTTGAGAACCATGCAGTGATAAATTGAATGGAAAGTCTGATCATATTACAAATTTTGTATTGCATGAAATAATGGTAAAAAATTCATGGGAAGGCATTGATATTTCAGATTGGACTTAACGTAATTAAGAAGCCACAACATTTCCAAGACATGTGTGGAAAACGCCATTTTTTCCGCAATCATGTGGACATTTCTGGTGTCATCTGTGACCAGCAGATGGCTGAAGAGGGATATTAATATAAACCAATAACTCTGACCTATCTGACCAAGACAGTGAAAGTAGCATGATTCATGATTCCCTTCCATTTAACCGGCTGCATGGTAGTACCACAAATATTTTTTTGAAAATGACCACTTTACACGAAATTCATTTTCAACCAAATTATCTTGGATCCAAATAAACATCTAGTAAATATCTAGTAAGTGTGAACAACTTAAATATCTCTTGTTACAAAGTGGGACTTTCCCCCCCCCCCCCCCCTTCCTTTAAAAAATGTTAAACTGCAGTTTGTAATTTATTAATTTGAATCATCAGTATAAGCATTTGAAACGATTTGTTTGATATTAAAGTAGCCTAAATAAAAAAGTCCATTTGTAATTTGTAATATGAAATAATTTGCACGTGGCCCATTTTGACTCTATTCACAGCCTATTTGAGCATAAAGTTTTCCATATATAAAGGTCTAAGGCATATTTGATGTAACATTTGATCATTTTGATGCAGCTTATGTTCCAATAAAGAAAATCTTGATCCTCTAGTCTTATAAATCTGACTTAAATCATCTTTGTTTAACATATTCTCCTTTATATATGCTAATAAGGCTTAACCTAATTGTAATGTTGAAGGCTTAGAGCAACTTCTAATAAGTGTACAATAATGGATTCAGGTTTAATATTATTAGTAGCTAAATGCATGTAAACGTTTTCTGCAAAATTATGGAAATCCTTTATTGTTACGCGTGTTTCTTGGCGCCGACAACATTTCCATTTTTATGGATTTCTTATTTATTTTAATTCAATTTGACTTCAATCCATCCTAATACACATTATTTGTAAGGGAAAAGTGCTTTCAATAATATCCATTAGGAATTCAAGCTTAAGGCTCATTTTTGTCAAGCATTTGCAAATTTGTATTTGATTTGCATGTCATATGCCACATGCTAAGTTTCAACATGCAGTTTTGATGCATGCTGTGCCATTTTAATGCTACTTTTAACTGACAAAATTCTAATGAAATTAATTTATTAAAGGGAAAGTCCCACTTTGTAACGAGTGATATTTAAGTTGTTCACATTTACTAGATCTGAATGGCTATAGCTGTGACAATAATTGCAGCAGAGTTAATCACTACGTTTTGCCAACACGTTATAGGCGCCATTTTTCCATAGATTTCAGCAGACACTGAAAGTTGGTGGCGCCCTCTAAAACATGCATGTCTGCGTGTTTTATGAGAGCTGATGCCTTTTAATCCAGTAGAGGGCTCTACATAGGGCCTACTGTCAGTAAAATGGCGTCTATTTGGGTTTCCTATTTTCATCCAAATCCATGTATTTAGGACATTTTATTTATTGATTGGTGGGCTTAAATCAAACTGAAATTTACACTTCTTTCTCAATATTTCATGCGTTTCTTTCCCTACAAACTTTTTTTTTCAAAGTGGGACTGTCCCTTAAACTATACGAAGTTTTCTATCCTTTTAATCAAATTCAAACATTCAGGTAAACAGTTTACATAAATTGCATCATAATGGAGAGTTTGCAAAATTTCGTTCAAAATAATACGAGCCCAAACTGTGTAAGAAATTATTAGAAATTACAAAATGATAAAATTAACATTTTATCAACTGTCTATCATTGAAATCAATGTAGACAGTTGATTTTAAAATAATATAGTATTTCAAAAATAAATTTTTTTTACCTCAAATAGGATTCACAGTTTTACCCTTACTGGACTTACAGAAAGCCTAAACCACATTCAAACGATTGGTCCACTACTTTATATCTGTTACAGTCTTACATAATTGAATGTGATAAAGATGCATTGTAAACCATTAATGAATTAAGGATATCAAGCTCAAGGTATTTATATGGATTGGCAAATTATCTCAATGCCTTCTGTATATTGTACTATAAATTTTCTTGAAAACTTGATTAAAAATGACCAATGCTGTTACTGAATGAATAAAAAAACAAGATGGCTTCCAAAAAGTGTAGGATTGATATTTATCGATGGCAGTTTACAATTGCATTTCTTTCCCATTTATCGATTCTTCCATTACAAGTCTTTCCTTTACTTCGAAAGATGTTTTGAACTTTTCTATTTTGCCCTTTACTGTTGCGTGTGGAATTTAACCAACCAACCAATCAACCACACGTGCTATAATTCATATAATTATGTACTTTTTATTGGTACAGGGGCGAACCCGGTCTTAAAATATTATGGGCAGCAGGGCTCCATTTTATAAGTAGGGAGAGGGTCTACCATAAACGTACCAATGAGTGTATATCTAGGGAATCTGTCTTATATAATTAGGAGAAGATAGCCGTAGGTGGCGCTGTAATCACCTTGTAAAGTTGTGACATTTAACTTACTTTTTAATAACAATATTAATTAATTATAATTATTGTATAAAGGATTAACATTATAGTTCAAAGCAACATATTGTGACAAGTACAACACTAGCTGGCATTATATGTACATCATTCCTAAATTAGTAATTCTGTCTTAATTTTGTCTATAATTTTCATGAAATATTGCAAAAACTGCAATTGAGTAATGGGACCATTATGCAATGAGAACTTATGTTTGGACCCATTTCACTGCGCCACCTTTCATCACAAATTCATGAAACAAGGATGGCATTATATAACTTGCATGCTACTGTGCCTCCTCCTAGACTTTTCCTGTGTGTTTTATGGTTATATGCATAGTTAATATATATACGCTTGCTGAACTGTATTATTTACAATATTCATATTTTACTCTTAAGAAATTCGAGTAATACGGTATTTATGCATAATCCATCGATCATGTGCATGCATATATACATGAAGACTTTTTAAACAAAAATAACTAAAAAAAATTGATGTGTGTAAAAAAAGGAAGTGTTTGCTATATATTTCTATAATAGAAAATGAAGATCTATGCATGTGTCTATATTATAATATACTTTCATGCCGAAAGATGATGATTGAAAATATTAATATCTTACCCATGAGAAAAGGAATGAGTTTACACATCAAGGATCCGAAGATGAATTCCTTAAGTAGATTTCCCACTAATGTGAACGGCATACAAAAAACACTTAACAGCAAGTCACTAATGGCCAAATTTAACAGGAGTACGTTGGTAACCGTTCTCATCCTTTTATTTTGGGCCAATGTGGCGATGACAAATCCGTTGCCCACCAAAGACATGATGAATATAGTGGCGTAAAGGGTTATGCGTAATTCCACACTGATCACATCTGAAGATCGATTGGAATTGCTTTGTAAATTAGACGAATTACTCCAATTACCAGAAGTTTGATAACCTTCTTTACTGGCGTTTTTTGAATAAAAATTAGGCTTATCATTACTTAAATCTTCTTCGGATGGCAACCAAGGTTCAGAGAGAGTGCTATTGATCCCGTAAGAACTATCTAAAAATGTTGATCTGGTTGAATAATCCATGGTTTTAGGTCGTCCTATACGACGTGCTCGTGTGAATATCCAGTATTAACCTGACTGCTTTTCATTTTTCATCGGTTTAAGTATAATAATGCAGGGGGTCCTTCCACCGAACGTATACGGTTTTTACGGCAATTATCCTTCCCATTAAATCGATGCATTTTGTGCCTAAGGCAGCCACAACTTTCAGTTTGTATACCTGTAAATATAGTAATTATGAACTTATGAAAACTCTTGCAAATCATTTTTTTTTGCTCTTATTTATTGTGATAGCAACATAAAAAGAAATGTCTAGGGAGAATGGAGGAGGGAGGGGAGAGCAAAGTAAATAAAAAACGATTAATAATTTAAATTGTTAGGCAAAATTGTACAGCGATCCATAATCCAGGGGGCTTTCTTCTAACTTCCCTGAAGTAGTAGGGCCTACAATAAATGCCATTTCTACGTCACCCTGCAAATGTGGGCTTGAGCCTCTTGCCTGAGTGGCTGCTAGCATGCTCAGCCCAGAAAATCTACTATTTTAAAATGCATTTCATTGCAAACTTTAGTTTTATCTGAGCCAATATTTTGTCTTGCATTAAAAATGGTTTTATGAGCTCAAAGTATTGCATCTCATTAATGCATCAGAAGGTAGGCTACATTAGACAATGGATTTTTTAAAGATTTTAGTCATTCATGGTATTCAATTTGAGAAGGTGTTCAATGGATGATCCAGCTGGGGGGGCCCAAAGTGGCCATGCCCCTCCCCCAAATTGATTAACTGATTAGATTTGCACATTGGGGTTGCCTGCCCCCACCCTACTGGCTGTGGAATTGCTTCACTCGAATGCTACTATGCATTTATTAACAATCTACAATCATTCGTAATGCTTTTATAAGAGGTCAATAACAATTAATAATTCTTGGGGATGGAATTTATTGACTATGTTAATAGTATAGTAATGGAGAAAATTTTGGAGAGCCCCCTCCTCCTCAACATAGGCAGAGCCCCCACTATCCCCCACCCCTTCCTTTAAATTTTTTTGGGGGAATATTTATACGTGCATCGTGCATGATGGTCGAAGAAAAATGACCAACTATACTGACCAAGATACTTCTGACATTCTCGCTTCCCATCCTCTATATCTTAATTGGATGGTCATTGCATGCCGACCATTTTAATAGTTTTATTGCTAATAATGTATGATATATAATATAGCTTTAAGCGATATTAAGTTAAAAGGCTGCAGTGAGTAAGTCAATGATGAAGTTGTTTTATTAGGGCCATTTTCTTTTAATCGTTATAGAAACAGAGTTGATCATGTCATGTATGAACTTTCTCATACATAACACATTTCATAATAATTATATCCGCCAGACTTTGCTGTTTTAACTTGATAGCGCACGTTTCCTTAGATTTAACGTCGATAAGAAAAAACCACGATAATAAAATATTTGGTAAACTGTGAACAAAGTGTGGTTACACATTAATTATGGCCCAAATCAACACTGAAAAACTGATTATGATGGCATCGCTTAGAAATTTGGAGTAAACGATTTTTAGTTTTAACTCATAAGTTCTCCAGTTGGCCGGCTTCTGATTAGTGCTATAGTTTAGCTGGTTTGCAACTGCTTATTAAAGACTGCATTCTTATTTGACATTGTCCATGTATTTCTAAAACTAACCTATACAGGGTGATTCCAAAGGTCATGCTCAAAAGAAAGGGGGAGGTAGAAGAGTAAATAATAAACACATTTCAATC
>JAQIXP010004006.1:0-12141 GCA_034700285.1 Proteroiulus fuscus
ACAAAATTGCAAAAATTGACTCAAAATGGCGCCGCAGGCGACTTTTTTGCTAAAAATCACTCAAAAATGAACTAAAATACGGGTGATATAGACGCCAATTTTGTCCCTTTTGAGGGAGGGAGGGAGGGGCGCATTTTCTGAACCTTGGGGGTGGGGGCCATGGCCCCCCCCCCCGTGGATCCGCCACTGGCTGACGCTAGGTGGCGGGCCCTTGGCTAAAATATTTTGAAACCTATAATGTTGGTTCCATGATTTATATGTGATGCGTTGGAACCTGGTGCCAATATACGGATACCAAGATGTTAATTACAACTGGACCCACAAGTTGTTAGTTTCCACATTACCTCATAAGCATTTAAAAAAAAATACACTATAGAATTAATAGTAAAAATTTAAACTTTTAACTTAAAAATGTATTTTAGGCTAATTTATTTATTATTTACAAATGAAAACTATTTCGTTTTACTTTGAGAAATAAGTTAAACCATCACAAACCAATAGACATGGGATTTGCTATTTTCCACAGGAACAAACATTTGTATAGGTTAGCATTTTCCAACAGCATGCATTTGGTATTAAAAAATCATTTGATCATCATGCCGCCTATTCCAGAATTTTTGTAATTAGGCGGCAGATGATCAAATAATTTGATAATTAAGGCTGCAGAAATATTTCAAATATTTCCGTGCATGCAATTTTGCAGGCAAATAAATTTGTTTAAATAATAAATAAATGTATTTCTCAAAGACTTGCAATGTTGATTTCATACAGCAGAAATCAAATTATATACTGTAATTAGCATTTAAGTAAGTACATGTCCTGGTGCAATCCCATATCTACTTTATATTAATTAAATCAATGATAATCGTTTCAAGCCAAACCACAATCATCTTCTGCTTGAATCGTGTATATTACGAGCTTGTGTATATGTTTACTCACTAAATTTAGGCATATATATTTCCAGGAAAACGTATCACATGGTATGTTACTTCTCATGACGTGCATTTTGGGCCTATAAATTGAATGTGTATAGGTGTTTCATGGGAATTCAGGCTATGGATACTGAAATCTATATATACTGGAATTAGTGAGGTTATATGCTGTAATTTATCTTAATCTTCAATTCCCCAGAAAGGTTTTTAAACACTAAATAATCTATTGCTGCAGACTTACTTTTGCTGAGCTGTAGATTGAGACTGACGTATAGGTGTGGATTATTTTTTCTTTATAAATAACTTAAGAAAATAAATTTATATTATGACATGTCATGTATATAAAGTTGAATTTTTCTGGAAAGCATATATAATATTTATAATACTTTATATATCTTTACAGAAAAGAATTCAAATAAACAGGCATGCGTATAAACTGCATCGTAAATTTGGTTTTATTATATGCCAGTACATGAATAATTTAAACTTTTGCACAGGATTGCTTTACAAAGTGTCGATTGTAATTTTTCGGTTGTAATAATTTTTATTCATTGATTTTAATTATACAATAAGCTCATGAAGCCATTTTCTTGATTAATTAACTTGTTACAAAAATCAAACCATATAATAAAAAGTTGACAATTTTTTAAAAAAGTTTTTAAAAATCAATAACATTCATTTAAAATTAACTTTTATTTTGCTGCAATAATATTATTTTTAAATGACATTTTTTAAGTAGTTATAAATGTGAAAAAGTTTGGTGTATATTAAAAAATAATATTTTTATATTTTGATTGGGAGTCCTGGCAAACTACTTCAATAATTTTTGATGGAATCCTTAGGTTGTGTGCAAGATAAATAACTTGTTATTAACTTATATTGTGAAAAACCACTCAGAAAAACTATATACTCAAGGAAAGTATGTATTATTATTTAGTTATTTAAGTATTAAATATATTCAAATTAAATAACTGAAATCAAAAGAAATTTTAACTTAAATATGAACTTAACATTAATATTACATGACATTAGGCCTACATTATAACATTACTCATTTAAATGACATCCATTAATTGCAATCAAAAATATTTTAAATAATTAAAACTCTATACAATAATTAATATGGTAAGGTTTTTTTATTTAAAATATTAATGATTGCAATTAACGGATGTCATTTGAGTGAGTAATATAATATTTTTATCTTTATAAAATTTCAAATATAAAATCACTTACCAAATATTAATAAGAGCAGATCGGAAACTGCTAAACTGAAGAGGTAATAGTTAGTTGCCGTTTGCATGGAGCTTCTTTTAACAATAACTAAACACACACTGATATTACCAATTAAACCAGTCAAAAGTATGACAATGTACACCACCGTTAGTGATATTACAATATCTTTTGGCAAATGTTTTGGTCCAAGCTGCTTCTCCAGGTAGTCGGCAATGGAAAAATTCTGCAGAGTTTCGGCCCACTGAAAAGTACTTTCACTTTCATTAATATCCATATTAGTTGACGAATTTTAGCATCATCCAAAGTATTTCGGTAGAATTTCTTGTTTGAACAAACCGATATCATGCACTTGTGCAACTGAACTGCTTGCAACTTTGAATGCTTGGATGGAAATGTCTTGACTTAAAGCTAAAGTGATGGAGCAAGGTTAGGATGTGGACGGGAAATGCAATCTCCAAGTCATTTTTTTTTCACATTTTGAATAGTTTGCTTTCCTCGAAGTTGTTCAACCGTACCTATTTGGCGCATGATGCTCACTATTGCGGATTTCCTAAACTTGCTAAACACGAAAGATGTCGCTTTTGCTTAAAATCGATTGATTTAAGTAGGACGGCCCAATGCCTATAGGGATAAGTTCCCTAGTTTCTTTCGTGTTGCTTGGTCACAGTGCAGAGAGGTACCGATGATTTAATTGAATTTATTAAATCAGAGAAGTATTCCTACAACCTGGAAAATCCTGAAATGATAAAAGAATTTGAATGGTCATGAATTGTTAGGGAAAGTCAGGAAACCTCTCTATGGACTTAAAAATTTTAATTTGGTCAGGTGTTTAGAGTCTTGGAATTTTGTTTTCAAGAATTGCGGGAATCCAGAAAGGGAGGAAAAATGGGGGAGATCCGTTTATATCTGAATCTTTAGTAATTATAAATTTTAGTTCAATATTGTCTTATTTTCATGTCTATATTGCATAATATGTTAAATTTTGGGTAACGTAAACGTTTTCTTTAAGTTGAACTCACCCTATGAGACCTACATGCTGAAACTGGACAGACTGCATTGGAGAGTGAATGACGTTAGAATCCATTAATTTTAAAATTTGAATATATTTTGAATGGGAACTGGTAAATGTAATCAGATATATACTAGAGTAATGTACGTAACAAAAAATTATTAAAATCCATAAATAATTCAAAACAAAATAAATATAGAATATAAATAAATATTTATTTAATTCAGAGAAATTTCCTCTGTACATCAATTTGAAGGTAATTTAATGTAGATTCTGAATATGGTTTCAAAAACCTCTCATACATTTATATTTCGTGAGCTAGAAATTATTATGTTCCATTATGTATTTGGAAAAATTCTTATCATTTCAGTATTTGGAGAAAAACATTCTTGCACAAGGTTCTTATATTTTGTAAAAAAATATCCTTTATATATTTGCTTGATATACTGTATAGTCAGCAAATATTTGGGAAAGCATGAGGCATGTAAATATATATATATAAATATATATAGTTACAGCATTTAACTTGCAGTTAATATGACTCTTCCTTCTATGCAATTGTCTGTACTTGTTTTAAATTAGCTATTTCTAAGCAATATTGCTCATTCGAGTACTTCAAGCATTCCCAGCCATTATCTTGAAGATCCATTCGTTTGCTCTTTGGAGAAGGAATGAGCCAATGGTATGCATGCAATTGTCTCTGCTGCACTCTTTAACTTAATTGAAAGGTATATTTACGTTTACAATATTATACTGTTGCTGTAACATTATTCTTCTTTGAAATGTTGTGTGTAATTCAATTTTTTTATATAAGTTCTAGACCTATAGCATAAGCTGACTTGAAATTGAATTCCATTTTGTCTCAAGACTTTCAGACCAACAATGCAAAGTGTTGTTACATAAATTTTGTTTAATTGCGTTAAAAAGTAAACTTTTTGGGAAATAAACTAAACCTGATAAGAAATGGTGATAATTCTGATTGAAACAGTGCGGTTATGTGCTTTGACAAACTAGATTTCTATTGTAGCATGTTAGAAGTAAAGTATAAGAAATGGTCAATTTAAAATCCCATATTGCACTTCTGTTGATTTTTTTCCTGTTATTATTTTCTTAAGATTGTGGGCAGATGTTTTTGACAGAGACATCCTACATTTTGTTATTATCTCGAATGATGCAGTTTCTGCAATCAGTCTAGCACAATTCTTTAAAGATTAAAGGAACAGTCTTATCAACAAATTATATATTTTTATAGCAAATAAATTAAATATAAACAATAGTTTCCAAATTGAAGTTCATGGTAGGTGCCATTTTTTCCATATAGATTTCAGCAGACACTGAAAGTTGGTGGCACCCTCTTGAACATGCATATCTACTTGTTTCATGAGATCTGATGTCTTTTATTACTGTCAGTAAAGTGGCGCATATTTGGACTTGGCATTTTCAACCAAAATCCATGTATTCAGGACATTTTATTTATTGATTAGTGAGTCCAACTCAACTTGCAATTTCCTATGCTTTTCTTAATTTTTTATGCTTTTTCCTCCTTTTTATTTGATACTATTCTAATGGTTTGCATCTAATATGTAACCGTAATATGTAATTCTGTAACCGTGGTTATATTGATATTATGTTTACTTTGCTTAAATAATCTAATTGTAGAAATAGGCTGAGTAGTTTCTTTTGTACATATTAAAATGATTCCCTGTTCAATAAAAAAGTGAACTGGAACATCCAATAGAGTAATTAGCGATTGACGCAAAGCCTTTGGCATAAAATTACTAGCCAATAACCATTCAGGAATAACTTTAAATACAAAAAGTTTAATACTGATTGGTTAAGTTAAATTCATCTTTTGTGGAATTGTTTATTTAGTTTTGAGTTTATTAATAATCCTTTTTCACCTGAAAAATTATATGTTGGCCTGTTCTAGGAATATAACGGGATCGATTAATAAATATTTTCACTTAAGGGCATTTTTATTTTTGTAAAAATAAATAGAAAAGCAGGAAATTGAATGTGATATTCATATATAGTATGGTTTTTTTTTTTTTAAAAAAGACAACAAAGTTCTTTTCTTTTTTTCTTAACCAAATCATGTGCAAATAGTGCTATTTTTATGGTTATTTAATTACCTTTCCGTTGATTTGGTATTTAGGCATGTCTGCAGCTATTAACTATTCGTAGTTCATTAATTTCCGCTAATTAAATTATTTTTCTTTGGTTGGTTTTCTTTCAAATTTGATTATTATTGCCCTTCAGGGATTCGTATCAGTTATTTAGAAAATAACATCTGGTAGTGTCTATCATACAAATATTTTTTTATTTAAAATATTTGTAAATTATTTCAATAATTATCGTTAATTATCTTCGTTTATAAAAAGGATGCTAATGTATTTTTTAAATTTATTTTTGAATTGAATTTATTCATTTTTTTTTAATAAAAGTTTAAACTGTTACACTGTTTACCAATTTCAAAGAAGTAACAAATAATCCACATGTATGTACATTTAATGAAAATTTAATGCATCAAATTGTAACTGTATAGCTTAAATTGCTGCTAGACATGTAATTATTTACAAAGTAAAATGCTACAACAGTAATGGTATTTATCAATATGCATGTACGTTATAACCCTTAATACGAAATTTATCCACATCACTTACGGCAAGTTTTAAATCAAAATATTTGTACTAACCTTGTAGCTTTCTTTTAAGCTAGTACAAGTGTATAGGGCGAATTGCTTACATTTATCTTAAATCCAAGTTTTTCATGAGCAAAATAGAAAATAGAAAAATTAAATGCAAATTCAATTCGTAAACAACTTTGACATTTATTGATGAAACTACTGTAAAAAGACGTCTTCAATTTTAGAAAGACAATAACATAAAAGTGAAAAACGAAAAGCTAGCTATTTGTTCAAACAATTTTTTTAAAACTTTTTATTATGAAATCTTACATTTACGACAAAATTTCCACTGCTTTAAACACGGAAAATGATAAATTATACCCCAACGCTATTCTATCTCTCCTTCCCCATCCTCCCCAGGAAAAGAAACTATATAAGCAATGCCAGTATATTTTTGTTGCTGCATAATAATGCATTCATTATTCAAGTGAATCATGATTAAATCGGACTGGTAGGAAGGAGTCCTGATATGCAAATGCAAAATCGAAAATGGTTAATAATATTACAAAAATTACTACAAAAATGTAAAAAAAAAAAATGAAAACTTTGTTGTTAGTATATCAAAACCCAATTTTGTATAACTTTTGTTTCTAGCTTTTTTTACTTCTTTTTTATTTATATATTTATTTTTTTTTTTTTGCCAAAAGAATCAGTCTGGCCATGGCTGGATTTAAGATAAAGTACGAATTTTTTGTACTTTCCACAGGAAGTGACTCACTTTCGTTAACACTGGTTACCAACACAAATGTTTCCAAAATACAAGTGGCCAATCTTGACTAATTTTTTGTCACTACTTATATGATCCTTAAAATTATAGCTTAGCACTAGTGTTAAAGAAATCAGAGTATATCGTGAGAGACTGACCACTTAGCCTACTTAGACAATCATGAAAGATCAGGGTAAAAAATGTTCAGCATCCATTACTTGTTGAATCTGGGAAGACATTGTCACATTGTTACCACAATTACACCTGGATCAGATGATGTACTTGGCCAAGGCTATGAACAAAAAAATACGCTCGTATGTTTCAAATACCTCAATGGAAACATTCCCAAACGATGTAAAATTAAAATAAAGGAAGGGGTTTATAGAGTTTAAGATTTGAGAAATTTATAATATATAAAGGGTTTGTACGAAACATCACACATTCTCCAATATATATTTTTGCTCATGCACTCAGTTTGTCATTAGACCACTTGTCAATAATCACTTCCTCTCAGGGGGCACTTCCTGTCAATTTATAATATCTGGCTGATATGCAGAATTGCAAATTAATTTATGAATCGTCAATATTTGAGTGAAATAGTTTGAAAGTCTGCATTTTAACATGATTCAGCACATTGATTGCTATGCCACAAAATACCTGAATGTAAAATGGTATTTTTTTCTAGGAAATGGGTGATTATTTAAAAGAAAAGTCTAGTGAAAAATAAAAAAAATAAAAATATATATATGTTATAGTTTAGTCAAGCAATGTCACACCTGCATGAATTTTCTTCAAAGTTATTTATTTTTTTATTTGCTTATTTACAATAATTTTCAAAAACGAATTTCGATTTCTTTTCTTTCAACAACTAAACTATAACATATGTTTTTTTTAAACTTTTCACCGGACTTTCCTTTAAAAATCTTCCAGTCTTCACAGGTTGTAGAAATAACAAACATTGTGACTATAGTAATTACAAATTCAAATAGAATGTTTCACTTCATAACTGAATAAAAAAATCTAGGTAGACAATAAGTTATACGCTTACATGTGTAACATTTTTGAATTAAGTAAACCCTTCCCCTTCAATGTTAAATAATAGTGGACGGCCCCTGTAGGATTTCTATTATTTGGCACTTTTTCCATTCAGGAATTCAACTCTTGTTTTCCAAGTAAGAGAAAAACCTTGTAAAGCAAATTCATGTTTTCTCTTTTTTAATTTTGCCTGGTAAGCTGTTAGCTAATTGGGTTGATGGCGTGGTAATCTTGTCATTTACTCGATATTTTGATCATTAAAATCACCGCATTGAGTACCGTTCTTTAAGCATTACAAACATTTGATGGGGCCGGAATCTCATCACTGAAACATTTCACGTAATTAGGAAATTTAGTCTTGATTACTATAACCAACTGCAGCCAGTATTTTCTTGATTTCTTAGAAATCTCATCAATAAGAAAAATTACAATTGATTCTAAGACACATCTATCAATTGAATAAGTGCATGAAGCTGATATTCTTTCTCTGTTTTTCGTGACTGGAGTTCAAACTATAGTTTAATGTAACGTTGTAGTACACGTTTTGTAACCCCACATCTTGTGCATGGTTTTTTTAAAAAAAATCTATATAATTATTGTTATTCAGCACAAGTACATGCGAAATTTACAAATTTAGCCAATACAGTATAGTGCGTGTTTTTCAGGAATACAGCTGACTTTCCAATAAATGACAATAATGCATTATGATAGCAAGTTAGTGAAAGAATAGTGAATGTAGTTTGATCTTACTGAGCTATAAATTTCAAAACGAAAATGTTCGTGTGGGTGTATGGAATCTTCAAATCACCTAAATAATTTGATACAAGATTTTCTGGGAACCATTACATGTAATTGCACTGATTTGTTTTAGTTTTACACTATTCCACTGATTTGTTATGACTTCTAATTATTTTAGTGAAATTTGACAAATCCTAATGAGCGATTTGGGTTAATGTAATTTTTACTTCATATGAATTTTGTGCATTGCTTAAATTACTTAGAACCAAACCATAAAAACCTAGAATTGTCAGGGAGGTTGTGGTAACCTTAAAAAGTCAGGGAAATTCAGGGAAGTTTTGCATTTTACATAAAAAGTCAGGGAAATTGGTCATCAGCCAAAGAAAGATGCACACCAATCATAATTTTTAAAGTCTTTTATTTGACACTCTGTAGGACTGTTGCATCAGGACAATAGGACATTAATATGTGCCTCAATTAAGTTAATAGAGATTTTTGTGTGTAGTGAGCTGTTAAAAGGTTCAAATAGTTATTTCTGTTATTCCAGATTAACATTATTAATTTAACTGAGTAGAAGAGTAGAAGTAAGAAGTATTGTTTGAAATTGAAGAAATTTTTCTTTAGCTTCATAAATGAATATGCAGCAGTATGAATTAAAAAAAACCAATTATTACCTGGTGTACTAGACATTTTCTCAATAGAAATGGCTGGAAAGAAAACCATTTAACAATTACATTGAAGCAATCCAAACTTTAATGCAAATTGATCATGTCTTGGAAAGTTTTCAAGATAATCCATTTGCTGGATATTTCATATTATGAGCTAAAACAATTTATCTTAGTTATATGGGTAGACAGGCTTATTGTTATAAGCCATGCCAAGGACCCAAAGCATATAAGATTTTTCGAAATAAAATAATAAAAAGTCAATCACATTTCAGTGTTTGAAAGTCAGGGAAGTTTGTAAAAAAACCTGGAAAAATCAGAGAAATTAAAAAACAAATTAATTTTTGGGGGACTTGGTGCATGTTTAGGCTGGAATAACTCATTGTAGACTAGAAGATTAACTATAAAATATAAATATCCAAATGATAAAAATTTAATACAAATGCATATGTGTATTTAAAATATTTTTCTTTTTTACAAATAGATATCGACAGTGCATTTCTCAAAGAGTATTAATTAGCAAAATAACAAAACAAACGTTGAGTTATAGAAACGTTGCAACAGTAGAATTTCAATACAGATTAATTGAAAAGTGATTTTATGATTAAAGAGCTGCTTTTCTAAGGCGTATTTGAAATATTTTGGTATGTTATGCATGCATGAATAAAATAGATGAGCTTGCATGTATACTATTATAGTCTGCATTCATAAAAAAGTCTTTTTTTATATTTATAAAATCTGTATTCATTAGGTAAACCTAAACTCCCTTTAAGGCAGGCAAACTACCTCTGGTAACATTCTATGTATATCATTACTCTTTTCTCTGTTGCTAACATATTTAAATTGATCCCAATAAATTAAAGAATTTCTATAATACGTTGATGCATGATACTGTACAATGATCTAAAAATGTTATAATTCTTTCCTTGTTAAAAATGACTTAAAATAATCCGTAGTAATACTACCTAGTCTTCAGACTTTATTCAAAATGTTTAAAATTAAGCCTGTAATTTAAATAAATCTAGAAAACAGTCATTTATATTAATGTGATTTAATAAATATAACGACTGTATTATTGTCGCTTTAAAATTATCATTTTGAGGCCCTTGATGTATATTCTACAAGAGCATGCTTACATTTTTTTCCTTTTTGTGATCAATTTTAGCGAATTTTTATATGATTTATTTGTGCACTTTCACTGGTGTCTATATAAATAGCTATTTTTATATCCCTATTCTTTTGTATTTTATTTTATTATTTTTTTCAGTTCAATTTAAAGAGTTTTTTCTGGCATTTTCTGTTGGTAGATGTGGGAAACCTTTATTTGTTCTATAATGTTCAAGAAAAAAAAGGACATAAGGAACCATGCTGGTAAAATTCCGCTGGATATATCCTGAAACTGCTATATATATATATTTGTAAAATTGAAATATAAGTAGACTATAGACTATAACTTGTTTAGATAACTCATGTCAAGATACATTTTGGGCATAAGTAAAATTGAATATGACGTCAAGGGTCATGTATATTTAAATAACATCTCGACAACTTGGGGCCATTATTTTAATATACTTGGCTATTCACTCAGAAATATATTTCTAAACGAAATTTGTTTAGTTTTATACATTAATTTCATTGAAAACTGGAATATTTAATATGAGAAGTTGTTTTTTTGACATATGACATTAAGATATCGGTTAACTTTCTATTTTTACTAGCAATTAATTTTTTCAAGTTGTTGTTTTAGTGGCGCACTTTTTTTTTTACTATTATTTTGACTTTTATGTATTTCAGTTTCAGTTTTTGTGGTTATGGGCCTTACGGCTATATAATCAAGCGATTGGTAATTCCATTTCACATTTTTCTATATTTTGAAAGGGTGTGACTGCATGTGATACAAGTTTTCTGCTAATATTAATTCAGCAGATTCTGGTCATTTTTTGTATTTCATTATGGCCATTTAATACTGTAGCTTATAACAAATCCTCACTTATGACGAAAATGTGGCGTCAACTCAGTTTCACACTGGATCATTAAAAGAAGCAATTGTCCGTTGCACAGTTGGATATTCCATTGAAATACGAAATAAAAGAAAGAGAGAAAAAATAGATAAAACATAAAAAAAAGTATCCTCAATCGAATAAAACATTTTATGGAAGAGAATCCATCAAACTAGATTAAGGTTTAGAAAATTAAATGCTGTTTATAATCTCTAAAGGCTCCTCTCACGGTCATTTTCTATATAATTTCCATCATAACAGGGAAATTCCTACTTTGTAACAAGTAATTTTCAAATGATACACACTTACTAGATATGAATGGCATGTGGCAACAATAATTGCAGCAAAGCTTCCTTATTGAAGAAATTACGACGTTTGCAAAATACGTATTAGGCGCCATTTTTCTATAGATTTCAGCAAGCAGTGCCATTTGGTGGCGCCCTCTAGGACATGTATGTTTATGTGTTCCATGAGAGTTGATGCCTTTTATCCAATAGAGGGAGCTACACAGTGTCAGTGAAATGGCGCCAATTTGGGCTTTCTATTTTCATCCAAATCCACGTATTTAGGATATTTTATCTAATGATCAGTAGCCTCAAAAATCCGATTGCAATTTCCATGTCTATCCTTATTTTTCATAGGCCTACTCTTTTTCCTAAAAGATTATACTTGTTTAAAAGTGGGACTGTTCTTTAAGTTTTCATCCCTGAAATGGAAAGAATTAGGCGAAAAAGCTGAATTTTTATAATGTTAATGATGAGTAGTCCTATTTTAGCATAATTTTTTCCATTCATTTTAATATGAATTAAAGCAGAGTAGCAGTAATAGCGTTATTAAATGCATATTTACACTATGGCTTTGTAGAAATTGGTTGAGAACTGCTTTGAGTGAAAGCGCACTTGTATTACATACATGTGCTTGTTGTCGTGGATTGTTCTTGAAGTGCATTCAACTTTAAGAAGAACATTCGGATTTTACTTGAATGAATCAATGAAGAGCTTATCCTGCTACAATAGCAAACTACTCGGATAAAAATATACTCAAAGAAATAAATAAGTAAATAAATAAATAGCCCTAGTGTTTGAGGATGCTTGTTCCAGCACAGGGGCGGATACAGGATTTTGCTAAGGGGGGGGG
>JAQIXP010004007.1:0-12140 GCA_034700285.1 Proteroiulus fuscus
AGTTCAAAGGTCAAATTTTTTGGCACCATTGGATGCTCCACCCTTGATTTCCTATTCCATACCAAAAAATTTTTTCATATAAATGAATATTTTTTGAAATTTTGGGGGCGGTCAGCTATTCTGAATCACCCTGTATATTAGGCGCCATTTTTCCATAATTTCAGCAGACACTGAAAGTTGGTGGCGCCCTCTAGGACATGCGTGTCTGCCTGTTTCGTGAGAGATGGTGCCTTTTATCTAGTAGAGGGCGCTACATACTGTCAATCAAATGTCGCCTACTTAGGCTTTGCATTTTCATCCAAATCCATGTATTCAGGACATTTTATTTTTTGATTTGTGGGCTCAAATCGAATTGCAATTTCCATGCCTTTCCTAATTTTTCATGCTCTTTCTCCTGCAATCAACTTCTTTCAAAGTGGGACTTTCCCTTTAAGGGGATCTTGATGAATTTTGCGAATCTTTTTAAACTTGTTGCATGTTTTTGAATCTTTTGAGATTCACAAACCTCGTACTCTATTGAGGAGCTATCGATCTATCAATCAAACTTAGTTCGGCCATTCTGGATTGCTATACTTTCTACCGAAATTTTGTTAAAAATAAATGTTGTATATGTGTTAGCTATAGATACACATAAAATGGCTTCCAAAAATAGGCTAATTGTTAAATAGGAATATTTAGTGAAATTTGTAATGTATGGAATTATTTAAATAGAAAAAAAATGGGGTTGCTAGTGGGTTTTAAACTATTGCTAGCAAATATGAGTTGCAAATGGCGCTCTGGAGCACGTATAGGATTTGAATCAATAGTTTCATTTATTGAATTTCCATTACTAGTTTCCATTAGGCCTTCACACCAGTTAACAATAAAAATTTTATTTTCTTTTTTTTTTTATTTGACAAAAATTAAATGAAAAGGAGGGCACCTCCTTATTCATTATACCCAATTTGCAGCTAAAATGGCCCATTAAAACTATAGCACTCTCATATAATTTTATTATAGCAGCACCTGAGTTTGAGAAGTAATAAAAGTAAATTTGATAGTAGGCTTATACTATGTTATTTTACCCTATCTTATTTAAAGAGTGCTATAACTTCTTTTATGTCTTTCTTTATTTCCAATTCACAAATGTAATCAAAATTGATCTTTACTATGTACAGACACGCTAGGAAGCATGCTCTTAAATATGTAAATATTTTATTAATTGTGGGTTCAATGAAATATCAATTGTTACTGAGCTATGATATATATTGATATGCTTCATTTAATGAAAGGGGAAGTCTCACTTTCTGACATGTGCTTTTTAAATGCTAGGCATTAGAACAAAAGGTAGAAATAAAATAATAATATTGAAATTAAACTTACCACTAATGAAAAATCAAAAATTTTGCCTGATCTCAGGAATACCTGAATTGCAAAATCTCAGAAAGTTTAGCGCCATATGTTAATAACAAATGGAAATGGATTGCATCAAAGAACAATAGAATTTCTCATATATTAACACTTTCTCTTCTTTCATGCAAACATCATTTTGTACAAAGTGAGACTTTTTCTGTAAATTAGTTTTTAATTCTTTAACGATTAACGGTGTAAATATTTCATTGGGTTTTGCAGAATTTTTGTTCCCGAATTTTGATATAATGTGGAATTATTTTTTTTTTAATTTTAGACGAGAAGAAATTTGCTGCCCATCGGAATTTAATTACTCGATATGCCCCAGCCACTCAACAGTCCTTAAAAAACAGCTCTTCAAGATACAATCATCCAAATCATCTAGAGGCTTCGTTAGGACAAAATACAGAGTTACCAACAACCAATACTTTATCCAGTAAGTAAAATGACCCTGAATTGCATTATATGTTTTTTTGCAAATTATCTTAAAGACTTCTGGATTTTGCAAGGCATACTTCAAGATTAAAATAGTTTGAGATAAAAGAGAATGTCAAGAAGGTCAATGGATATATAGTAATCTTGAATTTAGAAATTTTGTTTGAAAATGTTTGGGAGACATTCAAGGAAGATTTTCTGTGCAGAGCCATAACAGGGTTTCATAACCTGAAAAAACCTGGAATGTCAGGGAATTTGCATAAAATATTTATTCAATTTTTTGCTATGCAGAGCCATAACAGGATTCCCATACCGTTACCTTTAAAAAACCTGGAATGTCAGGGAATTTGCATAAAATATTTATTCAGTTTTTTTGCTATGCAGAGCTATAACAGGGTTATCATAACCTAAAATAATCCTGGAATGTCAGGGAATCTGCATAAACTATTTTTTCAATTTTTGGCTGTACAGAGCCATAACAGGGTTCCCATAACCTGGAAAAAGCCTGGAATGTCAAGGAATTTGTATGAAATATTTGTTCAGTTTTTGGTCATGGAAAAATTTTAATTTGGTCAATGAAAGAAGCTGAAAAATCAGGGAATTTCATTTTTAGAAAATTGTGGATACCCTGTATAAGATTTTTTTAAGAAGGGAAAATAAAGGGAGAATGGGGTCTATTTGTCAGGCCAGTCAGGGAATAGTCTAGAAAAGTATTCTCCCTTAAAATATTTTCCCCAACTTTTTAGAAAAGTCTGGGGAAAATATCTTCTGCGTAAGAATGAATATTGTAGAGTCATAGGTTATGGATGAAACCATGCATTGAAGGCCTGTTTTAAAATGCTACAATGTAATAATAAATGTATTGGCAGTTGGAAACTGGTCAAGTTGACAGTTTGACAGCCACTTGGTCCAAATTCAATCTATTGGGGATTTTGTGAAATATGTCATTCCATGTACTGCTTTTAGATTTGCACAAGAGGGTGAATATAAGGAAGTTTATATTTGAGATGGAATCAGTTTGTTTCCATTTGTGAGAGAGATCGAAAAATTTCACTTTTGAAAATACATCGTACTTCAAGTCAGGCATTAACTGTATTAGATTTGCATGAATACTCTTCAAAATGGACATTTGAATTTGCATTGGAAATGATCCATTTACTCCATTAGTTCAGCTACGAATTGATATTTATCAGCTCAGCTTGAAATTTAAGTTTGGAGTGTTCATCGATCCAGCTTATTCTATTGTAGGTTGAGGTATAAAAGGTAATGTTATTGAGCAAACAAAAGCAGATTGGTTAATCGAAAAGTATGAGAAATGCTTTGGCAACAGTTAAAATAGAGGGGTTATTCGTATAAACTTCATAACCAAATTTTATGAAAATTTGTAAACAGGTCAAAAGTAGCATGTTTTATGTGAGAATTTTGTGAGGATAAATTCCATATTTGGGATATTTATATTAAAATAAATAGATTTACAAAAAATATCTGTTAAAGGAAATGATAAAACCGAAACTTAACCATTTAGTTATAATGTTATAACTATAATTTATACTAATATTAATGTTATCAATGATAAACAAGAGTGTTTATTGAGTTATGATTAATTATAACTAACTAGAAAATTAACTTATGATTAATAATATTATTATATTTGGGGCATTTTTTTTCCTTAAGTTTTAGACACTTTGGAAAACTTTTCTACTCAGGTAGAAATATCAGTCACAAATTACTGCAGTTATATTTTAGCAAACTTATATAATGTGAGTCGTAATTCCCCAATTATACTGCTGTAAAATACTAATAATTCTTCAATAATACTTCGGCACTGCAGTAAGCCAGTAGTATTTCCGGTAAAGAGGTTTATTTCAAATTTAAAGTTGAATTACGGCAGACGTCTGATATGTAACTGTGCAATAATAATTATTCTATTACATTTCTAAATTACTACAGTTATAATGCAGCCGTGACTTCAGTATTGCTGTTAGTCTTGTCATATTTGCATAAGATATTTTTTTCCTAAATTCAAATTTAACAAATTACTTATTTTTCACAATTATGTATTAATTTATTTAACTTTTGTTACAGGAAATCAAGATGGGGTCAATCCTTATGCTACGTCCCAAATACTGCAGGTCAGTTCGGACAGACGAGAAAGCAGAAAGTTAGCCAATTCTGACGAAATCAATTCGTTTGCTCCCAATGACACTGATGGCGATTACCCAGCAAGATATGTAAGAAATTGTAAAAGTTATTTTCCTCTTTATTTTGTTGACCAAACGAGGTTGCTAGTTTGTTGGTTAAATAGAAGCTATTTGAGAATTTAAAATTTCTTAATATATTAATAGAAACAACTTGAAAGTTTCAAGATTTTGGCTATTTTGGAAGAAATAGTTAAATTCTTAACTAAAACCAAAATGTTTTCTAACTTTTATTTAGCCATCTATTAATGATTTGTACTCCAAAGTGGAAAAATCTGTGATTCAAGTGTGCCCTAAACATCACCTAAATCAGCCTCAAGATACTGATGGTAATTATGTTACAAATTTTTGAAATATTTTCTAATTTTCTATAGACAATTTCAATGATTTTGGGCTTTGAATCAGTTATTTGGTAGCAAAGTGCTGCCAGATAACAAATACAAGATATAAGATTTGATGAAACTGTCTAAGAGCTTACTTGAATTTGTATGCTCGTTAATTTGATATTAATTACTTAATTAATGCAATTTTAAACAGTGCCAGACCTCTTAGAACACAGCCTGGAGTCCAGCTCGTCCAACGAAACGTCCCCTCAAAGGTCATTCAGAAAGTCTTACAGGGCATTAGAATTAATCGATAGAACTGACGAGTGGGCTAGGATAACTAGGGATAACAGGTAAATTTCAGTTCACTTCAGTACCACTAATGAAACATATTTACTGGGATGTGACAGATGTGAAAATTTGAATATTTAAAAAGCTATGAAAGCATTCATACACATTTAATAAAAAGTTGTAAAGTTTTCCATACCAAAATAGAAGAAATGAGCTGCAAACTAAAGATATCCTATTTAATAAAACAAATCTGTCAATGCCTGTTTGTGCAGAAATGCATTTCTGAAGTAAGATGTTGGATTTATGCAGAAAATTTTATTATTTTATGCTCTTCAAAAATGTTCGCTGCTTAAAGAGAAAGTCTCATTTCCTAGCAAGTGCTTTTTAAATGCTAGGTATTAGAATACAAAAGAACAAATATATTGAAAAGAAATGTATTTTTAAACAAAATTTTTTACAATAATAATTTTGATTGTGATATGCAGAAATTTCCTGAGATTTCTAGGTAGTGTAAGCTGTGAAATGTGAAGTGTGAAGTGTTTATTTTCTTTAATTTAAACAGCACTATTTGCAAATTAAGTCTTTTTTAAAAAAAACTTCTTTATAAATATGTTCTGCTTCTGCAAAAATCAAAATAAAGCTGAGTTTCCAGCATAACATTAATGTCAATTTTGTTGAAAATAATTTTTGTTAAATTGTGAATTATAAATCAAAGGGATAAATTGGAAAAAAAGGATGAAGGTGTTTGATTATAAATTAAAAAAACTGGGATAAAAAGTAGAAAATTGTGATGTGAGCATATTTCAAAAACTATGTACTCACTGTCACATCCCTTTACTAATGTCAAACCTAAGTTTCGATAATCAAGATAATTGTCCACCAAAAAAAAAAAACTTTCTTTTATTGGAAAACGAAAGGAAGATTTTTGAAATATTTCTGAAATTAGTATTTTCTTTTCAGATTCATTAGTCAAGCTGCCGAAACAACTTTTATATACAATAGTAAGCACGAACTGCAGGCGAACTGCTCGGATCTACACGACGAGCTCTCCGAGGCAGAGTGCGATCGAGAGGATCCAGGGAGGTATAGACAAACAAGTAAGGTCCCAACTCATGTATTTACTGAGAAATTTATTTTTTAACAAAATAAAACTTAAACGATCATATTTCTTAGAATAAGTCTGCATTTTTTGTCTAGATTCGTATTTAATTGACTATTCGAGAAGAATGCCAAATGCTGATAATTCAGTACTAATGGCAAGAAGGTAAATAAATGCAGTTGCGGGTAATTTTTAACATTTATTTAGTGTATTTCAACTAAATGTTGTATTTATTTGTTTTAAAGGCATCATTGGAAGCCTTGCAGCTACTTAATATCAAATCGTAAATATAATGAAGAATACAACGTGCCAATTTAGGAATTTTTTTAAATTATGGTCTTAAGTATATTACTCTTTCCACACTTAACCTATGATAGAATTTACTATTGAGTAAGTTATATATTATAGAGATGCTGAAATAGTATTACATTTTAAAAATATGTTTGAATATGTATTATTATTTTTATAAAATTACATGTTGCCAGTCTATTTTTAAAAAAATGGGGATTCTGTAAGCTGTGGGAATGTGGCTTAAAGTTCTATGACCTTAAATTAACCACTTAAGTCTATCAGAGAAAACATTCATTAGCCTGGTCAGAATTAAAAATAATATTTAGAGCAGTTTTTGTGGCAAAATTTAAGTTTATAGTCTCCTTCATGGTTTATGGATGACCCTAAGGTGTGGAAAGACGTTATAATAAGTTAAGAGGCATAGGTTAAGTGTGGGGACTGTACAGGCCTTCCATTGGCCTGATTTTTAAGTGTTATTAAATTGCCTATCTACAAGTGTGATATACATGCATCATTATTTAATGCATGTAATATTTTTCTCTTCATTTTCAGAAGAGATCCAGTTGAAAAAAGGTTTTTTTTTTATTTTATTGTAAAATAATTGAAATTGTGAATCGTGGCATTAATGAGGAATATCTGGCTTAAAAAGGAGGAAAATTAACTGGCAAGTGAGTAAATGGCTAAAATTGACAGAAAAGACCAATTCAGCCTTTTCCAAGTACATATGTTTAGTATTAGATTTGTAAGTTTTGATACACAAATAATCTTTCTAATTGACATTAGCCCGTGCAAAAATTGTGCTTGTAAAAATGACTCGTGAAAAAAGTTATATTATAAAAATTGGAAATTTATACTCTTATTGAAATGAGTGATTTGGCCCATATAAAAGTAAGATTTTATTTAATTTGTGTTGTACATATATGGTGAGTGTAAGCTCAAGAATTTTTATAAAAAGTATCATCATTTGATAAATGATAATTAAAGTAATGAAATTTGTTTAATTTTGTATGTTATCAGTTGGATTTTACTTGGATGAACTAGGATCCAAGGATTTTATAACCAAGTGTTGTTATCAATTATTTAAAGAAAAGTAGGAAAACTTTTAAAAAATACTTAGTGACTTTTAAAAAATACTTGGTGACTTTTAAAAAATACTTGGTGAATCTAAGTACTTGTCTTTTACCATTTCCATTTATTTAGAAATATTTTAAAAAGTTTTCGTAAATTATAAATTCAAAAAATATTCCAAGTTTTATTCAAAATACTCAGTACTGACTCAGTAGTTGTTTTTTTAGAGTTAGCAAAATTATCGTATTTAAAATAAAATGCGAAAATTAAATAAAACTTGATGTTGCATCCTTTCCAGTCAAAAATACTTGTGCATTTTAAAATACAAGTATATTATTTTTAATGTATTTTATGCTCCAATAATTACAACTATAATTATTATATAATTTATTGAATTTAAAGGCTGTGTCGTAAAATTGTATTTAATTTTCCAATTTTGTTTTTAGTGCAATTATTTTTGCTTTAATTAATCTATTTATTTTGTTGCCATTTGTTTCAAAATGACCACAAAAAATAAGGAAATATTTGTTTGCATTTAGAGGTATTTTACTTAGCATTAAGAAGACCAAACAACATTTTGAAAAAATTTTTATTTATTTATTATTATTTAAATTCATTTTTATTTGCTTTTAAATTGTTTCAAGGCATTGCCAATCGTCATTTTGTTACGAACCGATGCATGGCGGGTAATATGGCGTGCAGTGCTTCCACCCGGCGGCAACATATGTTAATGAGGTGAGTCATGGTAGAGTCTACTTTTGAATCGTAGGGGTGTTGGGAAATAAGTGGGCAAAGTCGACAAATTGTTCCTTCTCGTTTTGACATCAGTTTGAATAGTGCAAGAGCGGCAAACGTGACAATGGCTGTAAATGACGATGTGGGAATAGGAGATTCAGTTCTATTGGAAACTATAGACGCCGATTCTTTCATCGATAACCTGAGAACAAGGTATGACATTCTTATATTAAGTTATTATTGAAAATTAGGCTCAAGAATTGTTATACTTGAGTAAAAAGTCTCGGCAGTGGACCGACCTGTACCGGTCGTAACGGCTGCCATAGGCGGCATTACGTAAAGGAAAGAAAGGGAGAACTAGAATGCATGAGTCATAATGCATTTTTTCTAAATTAAAAATAGGGTGTTTCTGCAGCTGGCTTGTCATTTTATTAGGTTATGAATAATATATATTTACCCGTGAGTTTGTGAATCTCCCCATGCTATAATATTTCGAGTATGCCAAATTCTGCATGGTGGTACCTAGTGTTTTGGGTATGTTTTGGACAGGTACCATATAAGGTTATGGACTATTGGACTGTGGGCATTTTACAATTAACCCTGATCTGAGGTAGTATGGGCCTACTTGTCAATAAGTTTTAAGTCTTTCACTCTATTTTGTAATTGTTTAAATGTTTCTCTAATATCATTCAAAATCACCTGTGAATTGGAAACATTTTATTTTTGAGACTATTTGAAATGCCCTTTGTGAAAGTTCACAAAGGTTAACTACACCTTTAAAAACTAGTTGTTCACCTGTGTAGGAGGTGGGCTATGCTGTTTTCCCCTTATCATTTTGGTACACTCGAGCCCTCCAGGCTCCAGTCTTATCTGAATGGAAAAATTTTGGGGATTCTTTCTACCTGCTGCTTTTTTTCAAATTCTGGGTAATAGGCTCCACCTTATCTTAGAAGGGGTCTTAAAAACAGCTGACACCAATTCAGGTTAAATCACAAAATGGTCAATTACAGGATTACGTGGAATATTTGTTAAGTAATAATATTGTTAACTTTCAATATTTATAAATGTACGTCTATACAGCATTTGGAAACATGATTAACTTATCAAGTCAGTCAAGGTTGATCTGTGCATTTTTTTTTTATCTTAAACACGAAATCATTGTTAAAATAGTTAATATATTTTAATTATGTACATCAGACCAACCGTCCCATTGCTATCTGGATGCATGCAATCTTAATCTTGACATTTGAATTCTAGTAGAGTGTTGTGTATATATATAGGTGACTTTGAACAGTTTTGTATTGGCTCAGTGTATTTTATCGTCATTAAGATTATAGTATCTGAATGATATTTATCTCTGATAAACTGTTTTCTGAGGCTAATCTGATTATTAAGCTGTGACTAAGCCTGCCTAATGCAAATATCCTCCTCAAGCTTCAAAATATGACATTATTAAAGGGATAGTTCCACTTATTATGGATGGCTACAGGTGACAATAATAAGTGCAGCAGTTTCCATGTTGAATAAATCATTGCTTTTGCCAAATACATGTTAGGCGCCATTTTTCCATAGATTTCAGCAGACGCTGAAAGTTGGTGGCTCCCTCTAGGACATGCGTGTCTACGTGCTTTAGGAGAGCTCATGCCTTTTATCCAGTGGAGGGCGTTACATACTGTCAGTAAAATGACGCCTATTTGGGTTTTGCATTTCCAACTAAATCCATGTGTTCAGGAAAATTTATTTGTTGAGTGGTGGGCTAAAAGCAAGTGGCAATTTTCATGAATTTTTAGTGCTCTTCCTCCTATAACCCACTACTTTCAAGGTGGGACTTTAATTCCTTTAATTTTCACTTTTAAAAAGGATGTTTATTATAGAACTGATATAATCATGCTTTTAGTCATAATTTGCTTATTTATTTCCTTTTAAAATTATGCAATGATAATAATAAATACATTTGGACTGGTCTATATTTTGACGAAAGGATAAACCTATAGTGTCCCAATTCTAGAGAAATATTGCCACATAGGCATTCTGTATATGTTCTTTACATTTATTACACGATTTCATAATAATATTATTTCCATATAGTCAATTGAATCTATTGTCAATTGAATATTTATGTAATGTAGATCCGCCTTTCCATCTGCTATAACATTTCCACTTTTTAATAATTACGAAAACATGGATGTCACATGTGCATGGCGGACCTCAGCCGTAGGCCTAACATCCCACATTTTATTTGATTGTTATCCGAGCTGGGATCGGTTTAAATGACTAATCCAAATAAAGTATGACTAATACATTTTTTTGTACAGACAGAATAACTGGAACAATAAAAATATTGATCATCAATGGGGAAGATTTATCATATAATAGGGCCGTAGTATGTAAGGGGAATTTGATCAATAATCTGTGCATGAAATCAGTCTGTTTTGTTTGGGAAATCTTTACTTTTGATAGTTTATAGATCAAGAAAATGTTAAAAATATCTCATGTAGGCCTATAGATAACCCATTGAAATTGGTGATGAAAAATCTGCAAATTGTTTGATGACAGTTGCTGGAAAGGGTTAAGGAGGAAAAGTTGTAATACATATTGGCATGGTTTTAAATTCTTCATGATTTACTTTTAAGGGTATTTTTTTTGTAATTAAAGGTTTTGAAACTAAACAGAACTACTTGCTTTACGAGCGTACTGCTAAAATAACGAGATAAAATAAACAGAAGTTATATAATTATTATATAGGCATGAATATATAGAGGGTTAATTCCCCCAGGTCTGGAAATCCTGGAATTGCCAGGGAATGTGGGGTTACTTGGAAAAGTCAGGGACATTTTCGGTTTTATATAGAAGTCATGGAAATTGATCAGCAGCCAAACGCAAAGAGGAAGTAATAATACATACATGTATTGAAAACGAAATTGCTGCATGATTTACAAGAATATTAGAAAATAACAATTTGAAAAGTTGGCTACAAACAAAATCACTATACATAGTTTCTACCTGTGAACAGTTGTACAAAATGTTTGTTTAATGTTAAGAGAACCCAGTAAAGTCCAAGTATAATTGATTGTTTAATTTCTGCATGGGGGGAAACTGAAATTTAAAGGGAAAGTCCCACTTTGTAGCTAGTGATATTTAAATTGTACACATTTACTAGATATATGTGAATTAATGGCTGTGGCAGTATAATAAGTGCTGCAGAGCTTTTGGACGAGCTATTCTTATATATCTCTATATAGGCCTACGTTTTTTATGAGAGCTGATGCCTTATATCCAGTAGAGGGCACTACATACTGTCAGTAAAATGACACCTATTTGGGCTAAGTTGCATTTTCCAACCAAATCCACGTATTCGGAACATTTTATTTAATGATTGGTGGACTCAAATCAAATATCAACAAAGTAGCAATTTCCATGAATTTTTGTAATTTTTCATGCTCTTCTTCGTACAATCCACTTAATCTTTCAAAGTCTAACTTTCATTTTAAAATTAGGCAATCTATAATATATATGAAAAAGATTGGAGCACTTTGCAAGGTACTTTGGCTAACACGTACATAAGATTAATATTTTCAATCTCAAAATCTTGATGCTAAAGTGCATTACACAAGTATAGTGTAGATAAAACATCTTTAAAATAAAAGTATGCATCACAATCTATAGTTATTATCACAATCTTATTTCTTTGATAAAATTTCATCATTATACGATTCATTAATTATTGCTACCAAATTGTTATAGATAGACTATAGCTGGTCTTGGTTCTGCTGCTGGTAAATTTCTGCAGTTATCATCATACAATAATGATAAATATTAAATTAGTTTTTTTATATTCTGTGAAGCTTACAATGTATACCTTGAAGCAGGTGCCTTGTATAGATAGAAAATATAAGTGCACGATAGCAGGTTATCTCTCATAGATATTTTTAAATTGTATATTTTTTTTACCTTCTTAAAGCAATTCCATTGAATGTAATTTAATACAATTTGTATTCAATTTCCAAAGAGAATGATTAAAACAATCCCAACTATGTGTAGGCCATAGCCTATATATACAAACAATACACAATGCAATACATGTTCTTATACATTTCAAATTGTGTATGAATTTAGTTGTTGTGGACTCTGTAAAGTATACGTCATCCACATTACTAAAACATTTCTGTGGAATGAGAAAATCATTAAGGGGGCTGTCCACACTTTTAACAGCATGGGCCTATATATATATGGTGATTTCAATGTTAAATTCGTTTTCTTCAAACTGTTCTAACTCAAGAACGGGTAAAAGAAGAACGATGGGGTTTGATT
>JAQIXP010004008.1:0-12139 GCA_034700285.1 Proteroiulus fuscus
AAACATAAAGTCATATCAGAAAACAATACTAAACTATGCTAATTTCTAGTAATTGACAAAAGTGTATGTTGATATAATTGTAAATAAGCCCCAGAAAACGTGAAAAATAATTTAGAAAAGAAAACATTTTCTTTGAATTAACATGTGGTAGTCGATCAAAAAAACTAAAACTTTTTTGAGTAAAATGTTCAAAAAAAAATACGGAACTGTGTAAGTCTTAGGAATCTGAGCTACTAAAATTTTCACCAAAATTATATAAAAATCCTGAACCCATGTAAAACTTAAATCAAGTTAGGCCTACTTATTGAACCATACCCCCCACCTTATGATAAAAAATATTGATAAAAATATTAATATTTCGGTTTATATTATCCATAAAACAACTAGTTATGAAGTTATTTTCAATTTCCAAAAAACCTGGAAGGAATCTTTAACTACTAAAATTTTCACCAAAATTCTAAAAAAAATTATGAACTCTGCCTGAACCCATGTAAAACTTAAATCAAGTTACTTGTTGAACCACACCCCCACCTTATGATAAAAAATATTGATATTTTCGTTATATTTATGCCCTAGGCATAAGCATAACCAAATTATCAATATTTCGGTTTATATTATCCATAAAACAACTAGTTATGAAGTTATTTTCAATTTCCAAAAAAACATGGAAGGAATCTGAGCTACTAAAATTTTCACCAAAATTCTAAAAAATCCTGAACACATGTAAAACTTAAATCAAGTTACTTATTGAACCATACCCGCACCTTATTATAAAAAATATTGATATTTCGGTTATAGGGCATAAACATAACCAAAATATCAATATTTCGGTTTATATGCTATGGAGAAATATTTCTGATGAAAAAACCTATTTGTCCAAATTGCAAAATGAATCACACATTCGAATAGGGAATGCTAAAATACATCTAAAACTGGTTACTAAAAGGAATAAGCGTTAAGCTATGATGATACTAAGAATCTTCCTAAAATCAGTCACAGTGAATGATATTATCTAAAGGTATGACCTAATGAAATTAAGTTGAGAAATATCTGCAGTCTTACCTTATTTTTAGAAAGTCAAGATGCAACGATTGAAAATAGTGCCGAACTTCCTTACAAGCAACTAATCTACTTTTGTATTTTGCAACGCATAATTCTAACTCGAACATTAATGCTCTGTAAAAAAAATTCATGATATAATTAAACATGTGCTAGTGTCCTTGGCCAAATCAAAAATCTCTCATCAAATCCCTGCCCTTCATGTTTCTCAGTTTTTAGTTTCAATATTTCCTGAAACAGGCCCCATTAAATAGAAAATAAAATGGTCTAAAGGACCCATTTTTAAACAATATGGTAACTTCACAAATAAAGTAAATAAATGACTGAAAAAATTATGAAATTTAAAAACTTTGAATCCCAGTTATTTTTTTGTTTCCTTTCTTTCTTTTTTCCCCAGGCATTCTATACAAAAAATAAATAATTCAATAACATATTTGATAGGTAAATATAAAGTTGATCCGAGTATTCAGTAACTTTTGCATATAAAAATGCTTAAAGATGGGTGTTTAAGAATTTAGAACAAAAAATGCAGTTTCACTTAACAAAAATTACATTTATATGTAAAGAAAATATAAGGTGCAAAAATTAAGAGATGAATATTGACTACATCTTACAAATTCCAAGACTATGCTCGTGCATATTTTATGTGAGAAAAAAAATCTAAATTGCCGAAAACTGTACTTATCCTAGAATTGGATAGATGATGCAAAATTGAAGAGTAGTTTGAAAATGGGTCAACTCATTATGAATAACAGGGGAAAAAACATCAAATTATTTTTTTTTTAAATTAAATATATTATATTCATTTCTTTTTAATTCACTGTATTAATTACAATGTATGTTACAATTTGAAATAATGAAATAATAATGTAAATTCTATTTTCATTCAGATAATTATATTACGTAATAAGCATTGCATTTCAAATTCTAAAAAACCGTGATAAATGATTAAAAGTATGCATTTACTTAATTTACTCACGTAATTCGGTGATATGGAGTGTTGATTACTGGCAAATATTTATGAAGGGCTATTCATAACTAAGGACCTCTCGTTCGTCACTTGAAAATAACTTGCCTGTAAAGCAGACATTAACACCAAAAAATTAATTTAGTTTAAAAAAAGATTTGGTTGATATCGAGTGGTTTGAGATAATAGAATAAGAAACTCTTAGCTCAATCCAATTTATCTTTTCAGATTTAAGATAAAAATTATTTCTCAATTTTAATTAATATTATCAGAACTGCAACAATTAATGGAAAGTCTCACCCCGAAACAAGTTTAAACAGGAGTGGGTACAGACTTTTGTTGGGTTGGGGGGGAAAAGAAGGGGCGATGTCATGTTGGGTTACAGTCCCGGATAAGGCTATAACGTATCAGTATAATCAGTGGTCATGCGTATAGTTCTTTTGGGGAGGGGGGAGGGGGAAGAGGGGACCATGACCCCCCTCCCGGATCCACCACTGAGTTATTTTTAAACAACAATAAAAGGTACTTTTCTATGAAATGCATTTTCCACCAAATCAGCCGATCTTAATTTTTTTTCTTGTCTTCTTTCACACATTTCAAGGTTTCACGATGAGACTTTCCAGTTTCTTGCAGTGTGTGAATTTAATCCTGGTCACACGCTAACAAATATTTTGAAAATGAAATCGGTCCTACCTTTAGCATGGTAAACATCATTCCGAGTTCTCCGTTTTGCAAGCGCTTCTCCATCAGGTCATCGATCATGTGGATTTCCGAACCCAAGTGCCGTATACAAGCGCGTACAACAACGTATTGAAATACGGGGAATAGATCGTCCATTGTCCAGACGTAACTGCTGCTTACAGCCACTTGAACTTCCTGCAGTAGTAAGAGCATACATCCCATCATTATCAATTTAATCGTAATCCCGGTCGAATATCGAATTCAAAACTTACGCGATTAATCTCCTCAAAAACTTTCTTGACAATAAGTAGTTTTTCAAGCGGACTAAACATTGTGCTCATCTGTTGTAACGTATCAATGGCTTTGGCATAATGGCAGTTTCGTATGGAGGACATGCTCTGTGACCCAAAAAACGATATCATTATTTTACAAAATATTTTAACTTATTGGATTATCCGCTGAATTAGATAAGACTAAATTTCTCAGAAACACTTACAGTCCTTTTACTTAAAATGCTATCGGAATCCTTCATCACAGACCAAAATTTCCTATTATTAAAAAGATAATACATTGGAATGGGATTTATTATTTGTATTGGTAATAATATCCACTTTCAAAATTTGAGAAATCAATATGTGCATACTCATCAACGGCTAAGAAGGCCATAAGTGTAAGATCAGGTTGTTTGTTCCATTTCATCATTGTCTCCCAGTAGAGGTTATCATCTTCCTCGTATCGTAAAACATACAAGGTGAAAAGCGGTGGATAGATCTTGGGTAGGAATATAGGCAATAGCAATCCTTCTGCAGTGATCACATTCTGGCTGAATATAATCATATTCAAATATAAATTCATAGTTTACAAATGACATGGAAAAACTACGAAAAAGAATTATTTTTGGACATTTTTCGTATCCCATGTCTGTGGATACATTTAGTAAACATTCCTACGTATATTAACTTACCCGTAACTGCAGCTTTCAGCATCTAGATCAGCTTGTTCATCCACAGAGTCCAACATTAGCTCAGTTTTATTTGCGGGCAATCTCGGGAACAAAATCCTACAAAAGAGTATTTTATTTGTAGTAATATTCAAAGTGTATCAATAATGCACCGATGTTTACCATGGTGACTAAACTACCTTATTAGGTCATTGATTCGAAAGATAATCGAGCGCACTTCTTCGACGGCATGTAGTAACAGACAGGGATGAGCGCCAATGCCTACATAAGTGGCTCTGTACACATCAACTAATCCATCCATCAATTTTCCAAGTGGATGATATGGGGTATCAAAGGCCTGGAAAATTTAAAAATCATTGATTTACATACCTCATCAAACTTTCCCAAAATGTTGGAATATTATCGGAATTCTAAAGAAATTTTGTCCCGCGAGACAAGAATATTTAGGACATTTTTTTTTCAAAATAGACACCGTTGATGCAAGATTACCATTTTTAATTTAATGAATTAAAAAGTTGTCAATTTTAATGAGAAATTGTTTACAGCATTTGGATACACCCATAAAATTTCTACAAATTCCCTAAAATTCTAAAAAAAAAAAAAATCCATTTCCATGTCCAAAATAAGCTTTAAATTAAAAATAAACTTTAATTTTATTGTTGAAATGATCAGAAACTTTGTTGTATTTTCCTTTAAAGAAATTATATACCTTCAAAAGATAAGTCTTAATCTGAATATAATTGTCCATAGTTAACGGTCCAGATTGGAATTCTTCCGGTGGAATCCTTTCGAGTATGCTCAAGTCAGCCACGGACAACTGAAGCTGTCTATAATCATTTAAAAGGATTCGAGAGGATTTTAAATTTATATAAAAGCAAATAAAAACAGAATTTTGATTTCAAAATTTACTTTGATTTCGTCGGTTTAAAAGTCTTCTTCCCATCGGTTATGAGAATGGCCAGAGCCTCCCAAGCCTTCTTACTTTCTGATAGCAATCCCTTTATTCCTAAAAGTTGATAGCACTGCTGAAATATGTCCGCCCATTTGTCCTTGGCAGCAACGCACAGCGTGCCAAATGAGCTGAAAGTTTAAATGACATTCGCATAAAAGTGCTTAACATGTACGAAAACCAATTTCAAAATGCGGAAACCTTTTTCACCTAGGATAAGAGCCCTCGATTGCTTTTGTTTGCTGTGTTGCTTTTGTTAACATGCCATTAATTTTAATGCCATCATTCCAGGATCCAGAGAAATTGCCATCGATGATCTCACCGCTAGTGAGGGTTAACAAACCCTTTAAAAATGAGAAATGCAGAAGTTTTTCATGATACTTTATTTTACCCCACATTTTTAACAAAATGTAATTTTCCATGTTTTTTCACTAAATATAATATACATATTACTCTATCGTCCCCTTCCTTTTCTCAAGCTTTTCTACTAAATTTTTATTCCATAAAAAGTTACTCAAACTATCCACTTTTCAGCTCTTCAAAACATTTATGTTATTAATACATCATGCTGCTATCGCAAACATTATTAATGCGGTTATAAAATTTTCATTTTGTAACACAAATCAGAATTTTTTGTTTTCTAAATTATGGGCAATTTATATTTATAAAGAATTTAATTAATTTCTAAACGTAAAATAACTTATTCAAAACCCACTCAATGAAATTCGCCTGAGATTGCCCTGACAAAACGCTTTTCCATTTTCAAATAAAACAACGGCATATGAAGTTTGTACAGATAAACTGAAGAGATTCTTGCTTTTAAAACAGCAACAGGAGGTAGCTAGTTATTTTCAGACTGCAATAGGATCATCCCATATCATTAAAATTGTTCAATATGCCAAATTAAACACCTCTGAAATGGCATTTTCAAGAGATATTAATTTGACATGTAAAACAGCTTTAACTATTGACTCCAGCTACAAGTAACTGTTTCGTTCTATATAGGCTAATATTTTCATTCCTCTTTTAAACTATATTGACAGCCATTTAAAACACATTTAATTGATGATAAGAAATGTGCAGTGCTGAAACAATTTAAAATGATAACTAGTATTGAATAAAAATAATATGAAATAATATTAAAACATTTTATGAGGATGCATCGTAACACTTGAAGCATTCATACAAGTGATTAAAAATGGATGGGATGGGGGAAGGGGAGGGGGTATTAAGTTTAAATACTGAAATTTGTGGTCAATGTCTGAAAGAAATTCAGACTCCCTTTTTACATTTTCCGGAAAAAGAAATGCAGTTGTTTGTAAAAGAAAAACATTGCCTCTATGACACAAAGAAACATATATGCGCTAGCAAATTTAAAATAATGTAAGTACAAACCACACCTGCATTTTAGTAAAAGTTTAAAAATACTTTTGCAAAAGCATAAATTGTTTTTTAACAAAAATATTTCATTATTAAATAGGGGATTCAAAATATGTAGTTTGAGTGAAACTGTTCCCTACATTTTTTTTGCCACAGGCTTGATCTGCAATTCTATACTTTTTAAATAAATAACATCAAAAGCAAAAAACCTAGAAATTCATAAAAAACCACCTAATTTTTAGAATTTTCTCCCAATTTGTAAGAATTAAATCCTAATTTACCTTTCCGTTGAATGTTCGTTCAGGTCCAACCTCTCCTTCGTACCAGCTTCGGTTATCATACATCAATCCAAATCCCTGCAGAAAAAATTGCTAAGAATATCGGATGTAAAAATACAGCAATAAAGTGAGATGTCAACAGTAATGGGACTCACTCCAATTTGTCCTTTTACAAAATTTCCTTCAAAATAAATGCCATCTAGGGTGACGAGCATGCCTTTCCCATGACGACAATCATCAAGCCACATTCCCATGTATTTTTCTCCTAATTAGAAAAAAACTCATGCTAATTTTATTTATTTATTTAAAAAAAAGTGATGCATTAAGTTGCTTACCTTTTCCTATATCATCCATCACGCCATATCCCTGCCTTTTGTCATCAACCCATTGTCCTATGTAAATACTGGAAGACGAGAGCGTAAGTTGGCCACGTTTCAAAACTCCATGTCCATCACGCAAACCCTCCTTTAAATACCCTTCGTATAAATCACCATTGGGATATCTAACATTTATAACATTAAATAATAAATCGGTGCAATTCGTAAATCCCAACTAGAAACTTTTTTGTAAAAAATACCTTATGTTCCCCAAGCCATTTAATTTTCCATTCTTCCAAATACCTTCCGAGACAGTTTCCTCAGCCAATTTTTTTAAGGTATGAGTGCCGTAACTAAATTGTAAATGTAAAATACACTAAAAAGTATTCAAATTTTAATTTCCTGCTTTTTTTTTGGAAAAAAACATGTGAAGCACTAAAGAATACAACAAAGGAAGAAATAAAAACAGCAACATACCCATCTTGCTTATTTTGTCTGAAACATCCAACATATTTGCTGCCATCCGGCCAAATAAGTTCACCACTAAACAAATAAGAAAGAAGTTGACAAAGTTAAGCACATAAACTGCCATTAGCTATCATAACTTAGAATCACTTAGCAAAATCTGGATTTCTAAAATAACAATTCCATGTAAATTTTGATTTTAAGTAACAAAAGTGAACAAACAATAAGAAAAAAAACAAGTGATTGGATCCATGACTTGATTTTTTTATTTCATTTTAATGTGATTTTTTTTTTCAAGTTCAAATCAAAATCAATACAAAGTTCAAATCAATTTTAAACAATTTTTATAAACATCTAGATTTAAATTGTATATTTTATGAATTGTGCAATAATTTAAAATTTGCTTTGAAAGTAAGTCATCATCATTTATCTTAATTACATATTGTTATTTCCTATTTTTATGTATTTTGATTATTTATTTATGTTAATAGTAGTATCTTAATGTATTATTGATTTTAAATATTTATCATGTAATCAACATTATATTATTAATACTGCTCTTGATTTTCCTTCCTATATACAAAGATTTAACATTTTATACTTTATATTTTTGACAAATAAACAAAATTTCAAGTTTTAGCTTAAAATTTGACTCTCACTAGACAAATTTTATTATAACCGCATTTAACAGAATGTTTGTTTCCTCTTTGAGAATTATTTCCTATTTAATAACATTCAAAAAATAATAAATGATGGGAAAATACTCACTGTTCATGCATCTGACCATTAAACCACATTCCTTTGTACTTGGCATCCTTGTAAGCTAATAGTTTAGTGAAAGTATAAGTAGAATTTCTTCTGAGTGGAGGAGTGCGTCTCATAGAAACTTGCTTCTTTCCGACAGAATTTGCAACTGAGCAATTACCACGACAAGTCTTTAGCTTAGCATTTATGGCATCATTTAAGGCACAAACCCATTCAGTCTAAGTTGTAAAAGAAATTTTTATGAATTCAAATACCCGTACAAAAAAATGTCATAAATAAAAAAATAAAATTGATTCTTAGTCAAATGTAAGACCTTAGCATGTGTGCTCTCGCATACAAGAGTTAACGTCTCTTCCGGTAAAGTGATGGAAAAAGCATTACTAAGTACAGAACAAGTAGTTTTTTTAAACAAAGTGAACAGCTTAATATATCAGGCTTATATGAAAAATATAATAATAATTTACCCATTTCCTATTAAATCAGGGGCCGGATCCACCCAAACTACAGCAAGATCGTAAACAGTCAGGCCGGCATACTACGAATAAAGTTTACGTTTATTTATCTCGCTGGCTACCAATTTTAAATTATAAAACTTAAATTTAAATGCACCGCTAACCTGAGAATGAACCAGCACGTCATTAAACAGGATGAACCAATGTGATGAGAACCTTCCAGCATTTAATAATTGAACTGGGCACGATTTGTTATCCCTTAATATTCGACGACTAGGTTCTTTCAATGTATCCTTTACATTAGAAAATGCAAATACAAAATCTGTTACGGTCTCCGGCTAGTGCTTTCGGCTTTTTACGCTTAGATATTTAATGTGACAACTAAATTATTAAACGTTAATGGCAAATTGTGCTAACGCAACTGTGAAACTTTTGGAGCTTCGATAATAAAGAATACTAGCATTTGAAAACAAAATTGATTTTTAGATTTATCTCAAAATTAGCATTTCTATAAAAAATTTAATTGCCAGATTTTAACTAAAAATGATTCATGACAAAAGATTCGCAAAGAAATATTAATAAAGTAGAAAACTTTGTGAAAGCTACTTACAGCTATTTTCTGAGGGCAAGCATCCCAAAATGCTCTCGTTCGTTCCGAATCCTGCTTCTGTACAATAATGTTCCCATAACAATCTTTCCATTTCTGTGCAACGGAGAGTTCCCAGCGACTAGGCCAATCTTTCTAAAATAACAACGTTTCAGTTAATACAAAAAATATATACTGAACATGCTAAACAGCAAGTTGAAAATACACTGACCAGTTTGTGCTGCTGCCCAAGATTTGTAAATAACTTCTTGTACTGAGCCATGTGCCTTATCGGCTCTTCCAGTAAATGCTGCAAAATCTCAGGTGAGATAACATCACTCGTAATCTCTTCAGAGATAAAGTTTTTTAAATTATTCGCAGCTGCCTTAAAGACTGAACTATAATGTACAAAATTTGAAATTTAACAGTTTTGTTCTAAATTAATTCGCCAAACACGTTTAAAAATGCATGGAATATGTGCTATAACGGGAACTTACTGAGCCACTTTAATGCAGCGCTCAAAGCCATTGATGGCCAGTGCATCACAGAAATAGCCACAATATTTCTGATAAATACTCAGCTGATGTTCCACGTCGTGAAACAAAGGAAGTGTGCGTTTAGCATTTGGGTGTTGTATCAGGTAACGTAATCGATGGCCATTTTGGGCAGAATTTTTAGCAATAGCAAGATATGATTGAAACAAAAGTTGCACGGATGTTCCACAACCATAGGCAAATGATTCTAGGATAAAACAAAATACAAAATACATTTTCAAAGCTATAAACTTGAAGGAAAATAATCTCTCCAAATGAGAAGTTAGAACACACCATTCTGTAAGATAGGTTCCAGAACTGAATTAACTAAATTATCCAAAAATTTAAAAAACTGCAGCTCTGCGACAGCAAGCTCGTATAAAGTGCACAAATGACCGCTGCTCAATTGATCTACAATGCAGGCATTAAATGGACCACCTGCAAACAATTGGCGTATTTTACAATCCTAGAAATGAAAAGGAACATTAATTTTCATGAGTTTCACGAGTGTGAGCGACACTTAAAAGTTTTCACATTTTCTCGCATTTGCAAAGGAACCATTTTTTCAATTTTATGCAATTTTCTGAAATATCACATTATTTCACATGGTAGAACAGAAAATTTATTGATACAACATATTCAAAATGATGCAAGTATACTTTTAATCTAGGGTTTTACAAAAATATTTTCAAACTATTGATAGATTTTATAATTGATTATATTTATTTGTGTGCTTTTCAACTGAATTTGGTGCATATCCTAAAGTTGTATTTTCGTACGTCATCCAAAATTTATTGAGAGCTTTGGAGTGTGGCATTGCTTTAGCTGTTTTCATTTTTACCAAGTTTAACTGCATTAGTTTAGCACATTTTGCCACATTTTTTTTTTTTTTTTAGAATATTTTTAACATTTTTTTACATGATTTTTTTATGAAAGCTAAAAATTTAACTTTTATTAAAACAAATTTGACACTTGCTCACACGCCTGATGTTTAAAGTACAATACAATTTATTTGGTTTAATACCTAAATATAAAACCAATAGAAATGACCATTTTGAAGCTAACCTGAGTTTGTATTCGGTGTGGAATCCAAGTTAAGGTTTTCATACTTTCTGCCTTCTCCATTGAACTAAATAAATGACAAAACTAAATGTTACTTCTTAAGACGGTTTTGTGGCAACACCGCAAAGAAATGGACAAGTTCCGGATTTATTTACCCTTCCTGTTTTCCACAGAAATGAATTCCCTGCTCTCCACTTTGGTTAACTAGGACTAACGAGCACTTCGAGCCAGCTGCCAAATCCCAAACAAACGCCTTATCAGACATCTTGGACAGAAAATAAGCCATGCTTAGTATATTTAACATATTAGAACTTATTGTAGTTTATTTTGCAGCTAAAACTTCAGCTTGTGTTTTATAATACCAAGAATGTGAGGTACTGCATGACTCTTCAATTTGTGAAAAAAAATGTTATAGCAAAATTTCATAATATTCAAAAACTTCCACAAAATTTACCAAGAAATCCCAAAATTCCACTTTAAAAATTAGAAATTACATACAGAAGAGGGCACAGTTGTAAAAAATTCACTAGAATTCCTTCCAAATGCCATAAATTTTACAACATTTCCAAAATTCCCTAAATTCAATGTCAAAAACGAGAAATAAACTATTGTCAAAAATTCCCCACAAAATTTCTTAAAATTAACAAAAAATAAAACTCCTTTTAAATTCAAATGCAATATTCAGGATTCTCTGTAACGTCACACCCCTACATTTGTTTCTCTTTTAACAAAGAAGAACAAATTTTCAAAAATTCTGAAATATTATTGAGAAACTTCTTTTACTGCAGGCCTACTCTGAAATAATTATTAACTACACTTACTTTTATAGGTTGAGGAAAATAAATGATATGTTCACTTTCATCCTTAGCCGCCAGTTGTCCGTACAAATCTGAACCCCACCCATAAACTTGACCAGATACAGTCACAGCCAAATTATGAGCATCTCCAGCCACAACTTTTACCACACCTGTATTATTGAGTATTTTTATGCAAACCGGATAATCCCTAAGAATATAAGCAAATATTCTGCTTATTGACTTTTAAAAACCACAAAATTTCATAACAAGTTTACAGGATAAAAAGAAAATCACCTGTCAAGAGAATCTCCATGTCCTAACTGTCCAAAAGCGTTCTTGCCCCAACTCCAAACTTCTGTCTGCCAACAAAGTTCACTATTTTTGCCACTCCCATTCTCATGTGCCGCAGTACCCATTCCAGGATTAATCAGGAAATTCACGGGATCGTGTAAAGAATCCACCCGCTCGCAACTGGAAACTTTGCTTTCCCTTACTCCACTGAAATGCAGGCATTCGCCCGCACTGCCACCCTGGATGGCGTGAAGACTGTAACTGTCAAAACGGTCGGAAATATCCAAACTTCCATTATGTGCTTCAGTATTACTTGAACTACAAGGAAACAATTCCAAATCCTAATAAGAAAAATCAATAATAAAAGAAAAATAGTGAGTTATTTGTGAAATGTAGAAAAAAATTTGTAAATTGATAAACATGCTTAAGGGGGCTGTCCACACTTTTAACAGCATGAGCCTATGGGGATTTCAATGTTAAATACGTTTTCTTCAAACTGTTCTAACTCAAGAACAGGTAAAAGTTCAATGATGGGGTTTGATTTTTTATAAAGATTATTAAATTTACTAAAAACTGATGCATGATTATGACGTCAC
>JAQIXP010004009.1:0-12136 GCA_034700285.1 Proteroiulus fuscus
ATGCTAAAATACAAGGAATTATCTCTTCAAAACCTTTATATTGAGTTTGAAACTTTTTCCTTGATGTCTAAGACTTCAATGGGCAGGATAGTTTTTTATTCTAAGCTTGTTTTAAGCATACCTTTTGTGTTTTGTTTATTTGCACCTCTTAATTTTTTTGTTCCTACGCATGTTTCCATATTTAAAAACCAAGGTGTGGCCGCAATTTTCGTCTTGATATCCTTGTGCATTTTCGTAATTTCCATTTTCACGTATTATTTTGTTGTTTCTTTTTTTCCTTTTTATTGTATGGGCTTGATTTTTTCAATTCAAATCTACCTTAAAGCATTAATTACTGATATAAAACAAAGCAATCTTCATGATAAAAATGACTGGATGACTCTCATTACACTGAGAATAAACATTTATTACTTTCTTCGCATAATTAATGTTCTATTTTCACCTATTTTGATGATCGTACTAATATTCACAATGCTGACAAGCTCATTCCTTATGATACCCATTTTAAACCCTTCACTACATTCTAAAGTAATTGATGTAGGTAATGGATTTTTATTAGGAGTAAATATTGCAATGCTGTTACTTTTTGTAATGATTGTCTTAACATCTTATCAGCTTAATCGAATGGTGAGTAAGCGAAGAATTTCCTTTCATAAAAATATAAAATAATATATTTCACATTTAAAATTTTCTTAATCTAATCCATCAAAAATAAATTCAATTAAATTAGCCTGAAATTATTCTGAAATTAAGCATGAATCAATATAGGTTTAGAATAGTATAATAATAATTTTAATAAGAAAACTTAAAATAATTGGTCAATGACATTAAATGAGATGCTGCATCATGCAGCACTGCCAAGTAGCGAGGTTAATTGAAAACAAAAACTTCAGTACATGAATTCAAAAAGATACTATAGAGATAGCGATTGAATTTCTGAATTATTTTTTTTTAACTTAAGATAGTAGAAATAAAGCAAAAAATTCCAAAATGTAGAGAACTATTCGATCTAGTACATCGTAAAAGAATTTTTCCGAAATTATTATTGCTTTTTTTAAAAAAAAAAAAAATTGAAATGCATTTAAATGACAATAAAAAATTAAACACATCAACGAAAGAAAAATTATTACAAAATAAGCATTTAATTTATGCAAAAAGCGATTTCACCATGTTTTAGCTGAATTAATTTCCTAAATTTTGGTATATTTTGCATTTCTCTAATATTTGAACTTTTTTTTAAATTGCATAACAAGATTTTCAAATGAAATTCCTAAAAAAAAGTTAAATGTTAGAAAAATGTCAAATATACCAAAATTTAGGAAATTTATTCAGCTAAAACATGGTGAAATCGCTTTTTGCATAAATGAAATGGTTATTTTGTAATAATTATTTTACGGTGAGGTGGTCAATTTTTCATTGTCATTTTAATGCATTTTAATTTTTTTTTTAAAGTAATAATACTTTCGACAAAATTCTTTCATGATGTACTAGATCTGATAGTTCTCTATATTTTGGTAATTTTTACTTTTATTTCTTCTGCCTTTAGTTTAAAGAGTAATTCAGAAATTCAATCTCTATGCTATCTCTTTGAATACATGTACTGAAACGTTCCCAGTGAAAAGTTTTTCCTTTAGTTTTCAATTAACTCTGCTAGTAGACAGATAATCGTGCACTTAGTGTGGCAATTTTCAAGAACATGGCATTACATAATACATAAACGAGACTATTGGTGCATTTTGTTTTAAAAATTTATGAATTTTTGAAAAAATGCCATCTTGATTTGGTTTAACGTGTGTAATTTTCAGCGAGGAAAAGACTGTCGGGTTGCTCTGGATGAATTCGGCCGAAATGTGGATCGATATCGCATCTGGTTCGGAACAGGTAAGAATCAGCGGCTCAACTAATAAACATGTGAATACGTATTTTGCGCTCCCTAACTCTTAGCATGGCTTGACATTTTTATTTTTTTCCATCTCGAATGCGGGAGGGCTTTACTTTACTGTGGCACTATTTATGAGACTCATGCTCACAGCATTATTACATTCCAAAAGTTTCTAAAAGCATTACTTCTGAAATCATCATTCCGTTAAAAGTTCGACTTTTGTTCAGAAATCACGATTTTCGGGCCAAATCAACTAGAATTGGAATTTAGTCTACATATTTTTTCGTTAAAAAGTATCTTTTTTTAATGGAAAAAAAAACTTTGAAACCCTAGGGATGATAAAAAATAGACCCAAAACTCAGGGAAGAGTGCTGTATCACCGGTGCCCTCTTGTGATTGAGTGTAGAAATAATAGGAATGGTCTAAAATTAAATTTCTGATAAAGGGATCTGACCACACTTGTTACTGTAAGACCCAATGGGGATTTCCATGTTAAATTCGTTTTCTATCAGTACATTTTTCTCAGTAATGGCTAAACATCGAACGATATGGTTTAATTTGTCGGAAAGCTAAGTAAATTTACTACAAAGTTGAGGATGATTCTCCTTGTAACATGCATTCTGAATTAAGATATTGAATTTTAAGTATGACGGTTGAGTTTTCCCACGCATTTTTACATCGTCGGGAAATTTTGCCAAAAAATTGAACAGATCTCAATAATGGCTGAGCGGCGAACGACGAGGTTTTGATTTTTCTGAAAGGTTATTAAATTTACTAAAATATGTAGTATGATTTTGTCGTGACGTGTATTCCGAATTTAGTTATCGAATTTTAAAGTTGACTGTTAGAGATTTTCACCACATTTTGCCCGATTTTACAGCTCACAGGGCAGATAAAGCAAAAATCATACTTGACATTTTAGTAAATTTAACAGGGTGTCTGACCGTCTGGAAAACCTGGAAATGTCATGGAAATCAGGTAGTATTTTCTGGAAATTTCATGGAAATATGTTCTGTGTCTGGAAAATCTAAATAAAATCTTAATAAAATGGAAAATTAGGCACTATTGATGATTTTTAGCCCATTTTGAGTTGTTTTTTTGAGCAAAAAATTCGCCTACGGCGCCATTTTCTGTCGTTTTTTGCAGTAATGTACAAAACCCTTCAGATTTTCGCCTGCAGGCCATGAAAAATATTTTTGGGTCAGGGAAAAAAATGGATTTTTGAGTGCAGCACAGGGTAGTGGCCAAATATTGCAGTTTTATTTGCATATATGTCAGTAAAAATGAGTTTAAAATCACTTTAGTTTGGTCTGGAAATTTGTGAAAATCTGTCTGGAAAACCTGGAAATGTCATGGAAATTTGTTACTGGATTTGGCCAGACACCCTGTAATATGTTTCTAAGATGGAATACCATGCAAACTTTGGCAAAGATTTTAAACCTTAAATATAATTCAAAATTGCTTCCGGATGGTTACCATTGCTAAGTTTTGTCTGGCGTGTGTTTACGTTTAACGTTTGCTTTTATTTTATCCTTTTCCTTCCCTTAATCTTTATCCCTTAACCCATTAACTTTGTGCAATAATTGGCCTTATTTTATCCCTTATATCCATTTATCTGTAGATTGATGTGCCTTTGTATCGAGTTATATATTCTGCTTAACTATTGTTTACAAATGTGACAAAAGGGCATAAAAGCCCCTAATTGATTGAAATCGATAAGCGCAGGAAATCGTAAATGGATCATGTAATATATGGGTTTAAACCCCAATTTTAAAAGGACCCTGAACAACCATTTTAGGAGAGAGAGAAAAAAAATTAAACCAATTGTTGTTTTAGAGGATGACATTGAAAAACGTTTACAGGTTATGGGCTTATAATAAGTGGCAAAATGATTGCTCTTAAAAAAAGATGCTGGTACCAATCCAATTTGAATCAGGGTTTAATGGAGAAAGTTATTATTGCCTGCGACAGTTCAATGTTGTGGGTAATTGGATTTGGGCTAACAAAACTTTTGTTTGTGGTATTTTTGGACGCCATTTTGTTTTTATTTATTGTTTTTAACCTTAGTTAATTTTTATTGTATAGATATTAGATACAACTTAACTTGCCTAGGAAGTATTTAAAGAATTTCTCTTGTAGTTTATGTGTTATAGCCAGAAGCGCCACCAAGTGTTCACTACACTATGAAAATCTCAGAAAATTTCTGCCATATTGAAACTGAAGTTGTGAAAGTTTTGGAAATTCCTTTTTTCTTCTTCTTTGCTTTGCTGCATAGAAGGAAAGTGAAGCCAAAATTGAATGATAATAATGTTGAATCTTTCCTTGATTACTAACAGATGGCGCTAAATTTTCTGAGATTTTACGATTCAAGTTGTTTCTGAGATCAGGCAATATGGCGCTGCCCATGTTTTACATAAAAATTTTGCTTTCTCATTGCTTCCTATATTATTTCTAGAAGCGCCACTAAGTATATATTATACCAAAAATCTCAGAAAAATTCTGCCATATTGAAACTAAAATTGTAAAATTTTTGGAAATTCCTTTTTTCTTCTTTGCTTTGTTGCATAGAAGAAAAGTGAAGTCAAAATTAAATGATTCCAATGTTGAATCTTTCCCTGATTACTAACAGATGGCGTTAAAATTTTCTGAGATTTTATGATTTAAGTTGTTTCTGAGATCAGGCAATATGGCGCTGCCCATGTTTTACATAAAAATGTTGATTTCTCATTGCTTCCTATATTATCTCTGGAAGCGCCACCAAGTATATTATACTAAAAATCTCAGAAAATTTCCGCCATATTGTAACAGAAAAATTTGTAAAATTTTTGGAAATTTTTTTTTACTTCTACGCTTTGTTGCATAGAAGGCAAGTGAAGCCAAAATTGAATGATTCCAATGTTGAATCTTTCCCTGATTACTAACAGATGGCGCTAAAATTTCTGAGATTTTATGATTCAAGTTGTTTTTGAGATCAGGCAATATGGCGCTGCCCATGTTTTACATACAAAGTTTGCTTTCTCATTGCTTCCTATATTATCTCTAGAGGCGCCACCAAAAATCTCAGAAAATTTCCGCCATATTGTAACAGAAAAATTTGTAAAAGTTTTGGAAATTTTTTTTTACTTCTACGCTTTGTTGCATAGAAGGCAAGTGAAGCCAAAATTGAATGATTCCAATGTTGAATCTTTCCCTGATTACTAACAGATGGCGCTAAAATTTCTGAGATTTTACGATTCAAGTTGTTTCTGAGATCAAGCAAGGATCAAGCTGATTAAAAATTGAGATTATTGTGAAATTGTGATTAATATTTAATTTCTACTGTTTGTTCTAATGTTTATTATTTAAAAAGCAATGAACTGGGACTTTCCCTTTAAATCTAGAAAAAGTCAGCCTAAAATGTTGATTAAAAATGTGTCAACTGTTGATCTTGGCCAGACCTCACTTTTGGTTGTAATTGATGACTGGTATATATAAACATGCGCCTTTAACATTTATTTATTTTTAATTGAATTGATTTTTGTTACTTACTTGGATGAAATTAAGCAGATCCTTGGCATTTTTCTCAGTGTAAATCTGGCTCAGATTTTCTGATTGAATTTCCAAGATGGTTTTAGCACAAATTTCGATGACGTTTTCCATCAACGCAAATGATGCATCAATCACAAAGAGCTAGAAAAAATAATTATAATAATAATTAATTTTGGCAAATAATTTCGTTAATGCTGGCCTGAAAACATAAAACGAGGCTCAGTGTTTCTCATCAGATTTTAGTTTTTAGTTTAGGGGTCGTTCATAAATTACTTTTGCATTTTTTTTTCTGGAAGCCATTTTCTTTTCTAATTATTGTTTAATACATTAGTCAGGTTTAAGTGATTATCTTAACGAACAATTTTATCCAATCTAGAAAGTAATAGAAAAGTTTGTTTAGTAATATCTGTTTTAAGTAAACTTCATCAAAATTCATGTATTTAGGACATTTTATTTAATGTTTGGTGGGCTCAAATCAAATTGCAATTTCCATGCCTTTCCTAATTTTTCATGCTCTTTCTCCTACAACCACCTTCTTTCAAAGTGGGACTTTCCCTTTAATAACACCATAGATTCTCCGTACGTTTTTGCCGAGTTTTTTTTTTACATTTTGTAACATATTATTACAAAACTCAGAAAAACTCAAAATGGTCCAAATGGTCAATCTTGCTTGACACAAGATTGTTGTTTTTTTTTGAATTTTTTTATTTGAATTTTGAATTCAATGTTTTCTCTTACATTTTATATTCTTGGCCATTGCATTATGTATACTGCATAATGTATATACATTGAGGTCCATAAGTCATCCAACACGGCTACAGAGTGCCCATTGAGGGCTTAATGGAAATTCTCTTAAAAAAATTTGTTACATAAAAAGCAGCATGTTTTTTTATTCACACTTCACATCATACTTCACACTACAAAATTCACAGTTGACACTGAGCAATTCACAATTCTCACTTAATAGTTCAAGCTTCATACTTTGCACTCCACACTTGGTATTGCGTGTAGTGTGAAGTGTGGACTACAACTTGTGAAGTATGAACTGTGAAATTTGAAAACGTGAATCGTGAAGTGAGAATTACAAAGTTGAGCTATGAATCGTGAACTTTGATTCACGAATTGTAAGCTGTGGAGTATAAAGCGTGAATGAGACCATTAGGCTTGTATAGAAAGTTGCACATTACACACTTTGTATTCTCTGTTCACACTTCACGCTTCAATCACTCGATCCATAGTACCCACTTCACGCTTCTTAATTCACCCTCAACATTGGGTACTGTGTGTAGTGTGAAGTGTGCACTATGACTCTTACAATTTTAATTGCGAAGTGAGAATTGAGGAAGTGTGAAATGTGAATCGTGAACTACTAAGCGTGAAATACAAACTAGGTAGTAATAAGTATGAATTGAAAATTACGAAGTGTGACATGTAAATCGTGAACTACTAAGTGTGAAATGCAGACCAAGTAGTACGAAGTGTGAATTGAGAATTACGAAGTGTGAAATGTAAATTGTGAACTACTAAGTGTGAAATGCAAACTAAGTACCGGTAGTATGAAGTGTGAATTGTAAACTAAGTAGTATGAATCGTGAATTGTGAAGCGTGAAATTGATGTGTGAAGTATGACTCTTTAAACGTGAATTGCGAAAGGAGAATTACGAAGTGTGAAATGTGAGTCGTAAACTACTTAGAGTGAGGTGCAAACTAAGGAGTGTGAAGTGTGAATTGGTGAAGCGTGAATGAGACTCGTGTTTCCGTAGTCAGTAGTAATAGGATCAGACCGTGTTCGGCGAATTACGGACCTCACTGCTGTCTATATTGACCCTTGGTGCACTATGCGGTCCAGAAGGTTGACCAAATTAAATTTGTGCTGACCAAATAAAAGGAAATCGCCTTAGTGGGAAATTACTTTGTTGAGAAATTTCTTGGAGTGTGGCCATTTACTTTTTAAACGGATTTTGGACTTATTTTAACAAGTGCTTGGTCACTTTTATTTGTGTTTGGATTTTGGACATTTGGGTCAGAAGCTGTTGACCACTTAAAGTCCTTGTCAATTCTCTTAATAACATTTTCTGACATGCTTCAATCTTTCGCCCTGTATTGATCGTATTGACCTATCATTTTTACAATTTTGTTTAAATTTTTATATTTTAATGTTATCCTGTGCATTTTTGCCACCTTTTAAATCCAATCGCGTTTTATGGGCTTAAACTAATTTAATATGCTGATCGTAGAGTACTGAGTTGAATTGAATTGAATTGAATTAAGTAAAATCTCATAGTCAGCCTGATTTTGCAATTGTTGGCAATCAAGCAGTGCAGCGATGTTATGATTGATTGCCAACATATAAGGGGTAGTTTATTATTTAAAAATAAATAAATGAATTAAAACATTATAAATTTAAATAAAATTGTAATATTGAGCAGCAAAAAGTCTTAGAATCAGAGTTTGTAACTATCTTTAATATTAAAGAAGTATAAAAAAATCAATTTATTTGATTTTAAATTAATTTTTTATGGAAATAAAATGTTTTTTTTTAAATATTTTTATTTTATTTTAAGGGGATTCTTGCCCTAAAATTTTATTAACTAAAAATATATTGTTAAAATGTGATTTCCCAAAATATCAGACCATGGTTGGGCTATAGTTATTTAATAAAAAAAAAATTAAGTAAATATCAATAATAAGTAATAAATAAATCAGTTGTAAAAGACGTCATCAGGCAGAATATCATTTGGCTCTTCTGATTGGCTCCAACTGATATGAAGCAATCAAACTGAACTGCATTATGGGGCGTGAAGAATTGCAGGATGGGCAAGTGCTGCCTGATGACGTCATTCTTTTGCTGCTCGATTTTCTGCTTGGAAATTTTTGCATAACTATAGGAATCCCGAAAATAATATTTTATAAAAATGTTGAATGCATTATTAATTCGCATCATCAACTTATTTTTAAAATTATTAATCTATATAAAAGTAAACGTTTTAGCCAATTTAATCAGAAATAGGCCTAGAAAATATTAATTTTTTTAAACTATTGACTAAAATCAGTGATTTTTTTTTAAATCAAATGATTTCAATCATCTTTGATCTGATTTTTAACTATTAAAACGAAATTTTAATTTTGGAAAATAATTTGAATCAGTCTGGAATGTGTTTAAAAATATATTTTAGTAATAAATAAATTAATTACTTAATTAACGAAAAGATGACTGCAAATATCCCAGTAGAAATGAATACTTTAGGAGTTAATAAACCGAAAAACAAATACAAATTTTAATTAAATGCAGATTTTTTTCGCTACTATTTAGATAATTAACTTTGTTTAAGTTTTGACTTACTTAGTATTTAATTATGAAAATTATTAATTAAACGACTTAAAGGATTTTAATTCTTGAGGGAATCATTGCTGCTGAATAATTTGGTTCAGTATATTGATATTTCTGATTAATTCAATTTTTCCCCCTTTAAATTTTTCTTCACATTTTCAACTTTCAGTTTATTTTTAAGGATGTTGAGGTTTTTCTTAACATTTTTAATATTTGTTGAAAATTCTTTTGGGGATTTAGGATTTTCTTTTACAGAATAAAACGATGCATTTCCTCTAGATAAAAAGATTCACTTAATTTGGTTTTATCTCTAATAAAATCATATTTTACTGAAAAAATATATAAAAAAAACTAATAAAAAAAATTTCTCAGAATAATTTTTTTCCCTGCACTTTTCATATTATTATGCGTTTATAAATAATTTTCTTCAATTTTATGGTCTCTCCTGCATGGTTTATAAAAGCTATCGTTTTAAACACATTGTCTATATTCTCGATAAAATATAAAATAATAAAGAGCATATTGTTTGGAAATATTTGACTTTTATGACATTTTTCACAAGCAAATAGCAAGAGTAAAACGCATTGATGATGAGAAAATGTGTGAACAAATATCAGGAAGAGACAACTAGGTGGGAAAAGGGTTAGAAAAACAGGATGATTATTTTAAAAGTAGCCCAGTAATTTTCAAAACCTGTTGTATTGTCATAGAGACGAAATGAAGCGGGCTACTTTTAAAGAAATCGCAGTTTGGTTTTCCTCTCGGTTTAGGCCTACTTATTTAATTATGTAATTATGTAATTATTTAATTAACTTAAGTCATGCCAACCTCTAGCTTAGCTCATTTTACACCGCCTAGCGACCAGAAAGGAAACCATATAGGTTTTGCTCTATTTGGCAAGTGAAAAAAAACTTAGCTGGTTCCAAAGCAGAGATAGTTTCATTCATAGTTAGGCGGCGTAAAATGAACTAATTTAAGGTTAGTTTGACTGTAGTTATATGGTTTCTGCACTAAGGTTATCCATTATTTTTGTCAATTTTAACTTTTTTCATTCGTTTATAATTTAAACATTTAAACTATTGAATGTAGGCCTATATATGTTTAAAGATGCGTCCACATTATATCACAAAACATTGTTATATAACGAAATTGGGTATAAATTTGTTGTGCAACTTGTTATATAACGTCATATATAAAACGTGCTACTGAATGATGCAATATGAATTAATGATATATCTAGAAAAATGTTCAGTGACATCTTGTTATATAACTTTTACCTTCTCTTTTTCTAACTTGTTGTATAACTTTGATATATATAACACGTTTTGTGATATAAACTCTATATCGCAAAACGTGTTATATAGCAAAGTTATAAAATTTGTTATGAAAAGGGAAGGAAAAAGTTATATAACATGTTGTTATTTAACATTTTTCTTGGCATATATCATCCATATCGTATACCATTTAGTAGCACGTATGACGTTATATAACAAGTTGTACAACAAATTTATAACCAATTTCGTTATGTATCGATGTTTTGTGATATAGTTTAAACGCCCCAATGAATCAGTTTGAGAATATAAACTTACTGGTAATTTCCAATTGGATATTGAAGTTTTGCTATCCAAAAGCGCCCGAATAACCGCCTGAAAATGGGTCTGGATCCCATGAGTGGAACCCTTTTGGTAAAGGGTCAAGGTCACGATGGGCATAGATGACCTGCAATAATTTTTAAAAAAAATGTTTTAAATTATCCAAAATGGATTTAGATATTTGTCATAATTTAATTAGTAAGTTAATACGTTATTTTTACTGCTCCCTGTATTGCAGTTTACAGCAATTACAATATTAACGGTGGTTCATAGGGAGACCTCAAACAAAATAAAAGATTTCTTTAAAAATTAAAAATAAATAAACTTTTCACATAAAAAGCGCCTTTCGTTTTAGTGGCTGTATTTTTAAGTGTGACCTTTATTTTTGGGCAACTAATTCTTATTTTTGAAATGCTTAATTCAGAAGTAGCGAATAAGCCAATATGTCAAAAAGGAGATAATTGTACCATTGTGATACTGGAAATGTCCCTAATGAACCTAAACTTACATAAATTATAGTTTAACCAATAATTGGAAAAGTTACAGAAGTGAACAGTAGCGAATATCCAACAATTAAGGTATCATTCCTAAAAGTTAAAAGTAACGAATGGTACCATTCGTTAGTTTATCTTTTAAAAATGTCTCTAGACCTGGATTTTTATTAAAATACAAGTAACGAACTGACAATTTTCGCTCACATATTTTTTGCTTTTATTTTATTTAGTAGTCAAACTAATGGCTACATGCGCTACTTCACACTTAACTTATTTCACATTCTTGCAAAATTAATCAAAGTCAAACTAGCGAATGTGCATTTTAAAGCCTTTTATTTCTCAAATGACTTAATTAATTAACTAATTTAATTATTTAACAAAAATCAGCACATTCCCTATGAAATATATAATATATTGTTTCATCTGTTCACCAAATTTCAGCCTTTTAACATTGTTCATTTCCAAATTTATACCGTTTTTCCATAAAAACTATTATATCAAAAGCAACTTTTGGCTTATTCGCTACTTGTGAATTAAGCCGTCGATATTTTCCAATTCTCTTAAGTCTCTTAAGGGAGCTCCTTTAAAAGGCAATTTGATTATAGCCCAAGCCTTTTATGAAGTGTCTTAAGATGAGATTGATGTAAATTTCATCATGGCCCAAACACAAGATTCACTGGACCGTATATACCATTTGGTCAGTAGAAATGAATAATGTCCATACAAATGGAAAATCCTCTTTACAGCCGTTTCTCGTTGTTTATTTTGATCCCAATATCATTTATTATTTTTGGCACCTTTTTATTCGCATTGAATTATTATCGATCGATATTCATTTTAGTGTGCGAGAAAAGTTTAACCTTTTTTGAAGATCAACCTCATGTTGCTAAAGTTGCACTTAAGGGAATTACACTAAAAACTTGCTTTTGATTCATTACACTATTAAAATATATTATTCATTTATTCTTTCTTTTAAGTGACTTAACTTACTCGCCTTAAGTACATATGGAAATCCTGTACTAAAAAATAATGCAAATTCTATATATTTTGTTGAAAATATTTTAGCTAGAAAATAATTCACGTTTCGTTTATGGACCTGCAAATACAGGAATTTCAATAGAGGTTAAACTAAGGGCAAAGTAACAACTTGTGACAGGTTATTTTTAAGGGGACTGTCCACACTTTTAAAAAATGCATGCTCCTATGGGAATCTCCATGTTAAATTAAAATTTATCAATAGTGGCTAAACATAAATTGACGGGGTTTGATTTTTTATGAAGGACAATTAAATTTACTAAAACTTGATGCA
>JAQIXP010004010.1:0-12135 GCA_034700285.1 Proteroiulus fuscus
GGGCCTGGGCCCTGACCACCTGGGAAACTCGTGTCGCACATTTAGACATCGTCGAACCGCTCACTCATGCCCAATTATCATCACATTGAATTTTCTGCCAAATGATGGCCACTTGTCAGTTGGCAGTTCTGTTGACCCACAGTTTTTATTCTGTGCCCTAATAACTTTGGAATCTACGACCGGTACGCCGTACCACAACGTGAGTAGCGGTTCTGCGATACTGTTAGGCAGGAGTGGTTTTTTTTAGAATTGTTGTTTAGGCAGGATGCATTGTGGTTATTATGTTGTTGCTATGTTTACACACTTGGGGATAGGTTTAATATGAGTTAGGTTTCTGTTGCTATGTTTGTTTTTTTGTAATCATGTTTTCAGGTTTCGCGTACGTATACTGACTTCCACACATTTTGACAAAACTTAAAGTTGGATTGTGGATAATCCTGGACATAAGTTTCTAAGGTACAACCTAACTGTACCTTGGCTGTTCGTTAAAAGCGACTGACTGATTTCTAGATCAGTTTTGATGTTCATGTGCTGTAGGCTACTTGCATGTAGGCCTATTCCAGCATATTTACTTGCGCTACTTAGGACTAGATTAGATTTTTGTGGAATTTCGCTTCTTTTTTGGATAGAATTTCATAGGATTGGCATTCTTTTTTTGATGAATAGCCTACAAGTAGTTTTATGAATTTATAAATTTTTTCGCATTCATGCTCGGCCATGATGATTTGCTAGTACATTTTAGTTGCAAGTTATTCCTCATAGATGGCGCTTTCTTTATTAGAAGGGAATAACACTTGTTTAATGGATTTTTATTGGTTACATTATTTCTAAGGCAGTACATTCTGTAAATAGGTAGCTTGATAAGGTGTTTAATTTGAAATTAGACTCGCACATCTTATATTTCTATTTTGCCAAGCTACTTTTAAAGGAATCTCGTATTATTTTTTTTTTTTTAAAAAGTGGGAATGAAATGTTTGTGCAAGGGGAATTGCTAATGGTTAAGTCAGGTTAACTGTAAAATGGGCATGTCAACGAAGTCTTTGGAGATGAAAGTAACTACAATGGCCGGGGGTCATGGGTCACTGAATTCTGTGGGGATAATCAATCCGAAAAATACTGAACACTTCATTTTGTACCAGTATTAAGCGACTTTGCATGGGATTAAGTCAACAGGGTTCGTACTGGCCTTGAGAATTCTTGAAAGTCTTTGAAAAATGATCAAGTGGTTTCAAGGTCTTGAAAGTACTTGAATTTTGATGATGGTCCTTCAATATCTTTGAAATTGATTTTGATTAGGTGCGTGTTTATTTAATTTAAGCTTTAAAGTAGACCTATAAGTCAGGGTTGATACTCACCTGGAAAGTCAGAGAAATGGGAAATGGTCAGGGAAAGTCAGTTAAAAAAATTTAGCAAAAACTAGTGAAAAAAAGTCAGGGAAATAGCTGAACAAAAAGAAATTTAAAATAAAAGAAATCTAAAGAATGGTAGACTAATTGTTAAAAATGATGTGAAAAATGCTACTTCATGTTAATGTTAGGCTACTTTCCTTGTATTTTTTGCCCCTGTTTTTAAATTTGGTTAGGAAAATTTTGAAAATTGGTCAGGGAAAGTCAGGGAAAAGTCAGGGAAGTCAATTGGTAAAAATTAGTGGGAACCCTGTGATATGTGATACGGCCCAGGGATGCAAGTGACTCCAGTCCAGAAATGCTTACATTGTAATGGACAGCACTTATAATCATTAAGTTATTTTTATGGAATGGATTTTTTGGTCTCCCTGTACACTATTTTTAGTCTTATTTATGATAGATTGCAATTAAACTATACTACCCCAAGAAAGGTCCCGAAGCACATCCTAGTTCAAGAAGTGGGAACTCCAAATTCAAAATACATACATGTATGAGAAAGTATAAGTCCTCATTATGATGCTATTAGAGGGAAAATATTTTGCATTGCTGTGTATGTGCACAGGCAATGCACTCCATGACAATTTTACTTTTTGAGCCAATAATGGCTTATATACTTCTTCTTACACGAAATTCGAATTTCGAGTTCACACTTCTTCACCCAGAGTGCGCTTTGGGACCTTTCTCGGGGTAAATCTGATTACAGTTGCAATTATGCCAAGTAATAATATTGCAACTAGCTATAATTAAGAGCATTAAATTCTAAGAAATTAAGCAAATATAATTAGTTGTTCAACTAATTTTAAATTCTATCTCAAAACAGCTTGTTATGTTCATTCAGAATTAAACAAAGTTGTGTTCGAGAATTTTCTAATAGAAACTACTCGTTTTTGTTTTGCAATTTACAAAAATATTTTACGTCTTTTTTAAATACCAAGTAATAGTTATTTTTTGTTACCTATCGATTCAATAGCATATTTAAAATTAATTATAAAACTAATTTAAGCATTTTTATTTATCCGACATACATAGTTGGCGATCTTACACTAATATAAATTGTAATGGTTATTTAAAAAAGTGACAATTTCGGTGCATCTATAATATACACTAGTACAAAAAAAAAACTTTTGACTGTTATAGCACAGATTTTCAGTTTAGCCAATTACCACATCTAAAGTTGGATATGAACTTATGAACTCAGCAGCTCATTATAAAATAAACATGTGGCCATAATGTAAACAAATATAATTTACTTAGGGCTCATTAGTGGGAATTATTTATTGTTTCCAAAGGAGGAACTTCAGAAATTAAGATGTTTTACTAAAAGAGAACAGCTATAGCTTAATTTAGAATTACTTTAATAAAAATACCCTAAATAAAATAAAGAGCATGCAAGAGTTCTTAACTTGTGAAATTGCTGCTTGCCATGCAATTGATTCATACTGTTAGCAAAATATTTAACGAGAAAAAAAAAACGAATTGATAATTTATAAGCAAACGATTTAGGCGTACATGCATGTATTTTAGCATTCCCTATTCAGCTGTGCAGTTCATTTTGCAATTGGGACAAATAGGTTTTTTTCATCCTAAAATTTCTCCATACTAGGCCTATAATAGTTCAGGATTTTTTTGTGAGTTTGGTAGAAAATTTTAGTAGCTCGGATTTGTTCCATCTTTTGTATCTGGACTTATTTTAGCATTCCCTATTAAGTTGTGCAGTTCATTTTGCAATCGGGACAAATAGGTTGCTTCATCCAATGATCGAAGAATCCAAAGTTCTTTGTATCCGAAATTCTTGAATCCTAATGCAGTTTTCCCAAATGGATTCCCATGTAGTAAATGAAATATTCACTTTACTTCTTTACTTTTTACTGCAAAACAGACCCTGAATTTAAAACTACTTTGAATGGTAATCTGATGAACTGTGAATCTGATTGTGTACTGACAGTAAATTTGTCTGTATAAATATTTTAAGTAAGCAAAGTTAACCAATATCGATTTCAAGATGATTGTCTAGAAACAAAATAATGAACTGGGCCCAGGGCAATAAAACATCAAAATGACCCAAGAAATATGGTAAAACTGATATTTTCGCCTAATAGACTTTCAAGACAGCAAGCAAAGTTATTACACAAAAATACAAACTTTACATTAATTACAGGATTTTTTTGCAACTTAAATTTAGCAATATTAGGTTTCCTGAAAATATTTGTTATATAGGCGACAATATTATCTTTAAAGGGAAAGTCCCCCTTTGAAAGAATTGGGATGTAGGAGGAAGAGCATGAAAAATTAGGAGAAGCATGGAAATGGCAATTTAATTTGATCCCACCAATCAATAAATGAAATGTCCTGAATGTTTGAATTTGATTTTGAAAAAGACAAAGCCCATGTAGGCGCCATTTTTCTGGCAGTATGTAGCGTCCTCAATTGGATAAAATGCACCAGCTGTTATGGAACACGTAGACATGCATGTCCTAGAGGGCGCCACCAACTTTCAGTGTCTGCTGAATTCTATGGAAAAACAGCGCCTAACATGCATTTGGCAAACGTCTTGATTTTTTCAATATGGAAACTTTGCTGCACTTATTGTTGTCACAGTCATTCATATCTAGTAAGTGTGAACAGCTTAAATATCGCTTGTAACAAAGTGGGACTTTCCCTTTAAAGGTAGAGCTGGGTGTGGAGTTTAAAAACAAAGTTTAAAAGAAAAAAATTTGAAAACTCCTCATTTTCTCCAACTGGCATTCATTTGAGTTTTCAGTGAATTTTCCAAATAGTTTCCAATTTATGAATAATCATTATTCGTTTAAAGTGACAAAACTAACAAGTTCAATATGGTTTAGATTTTCCCTTTGAGATAGATGCAGTCATTACCAACTCATTAGAGAGGTCCTTCTTCCTTTCTTTTTTTTTTTTCGTATTTTAAAAGCAATGGTGAAATTTAGTAGTTTTTCTCAGCTTCCGGACTGCATTCCGTTTCACACCGAAATGAGACCCATTTATCAATGTTGTATTTTAAAACCGTCAAAATAATTCAGGCATAAAAAGCAATGTGTACATTACGGACAATTACGAACACATAGAATATACCCAATAGCCTATATGGGACTGTATAAGGTTAGTGCTGCTTTGCCATTTTTTTCGACTAGCATCTTAGATATTTAAAGAGGCTCAACATATTTGAAGTATTTCTACCCCACCCAGTTCTTCATCTTCTTCAAATGATGAAGAAAGACACAACTCCTCCTTTTTCAAGTTGCAAAATTATCTTTGACAGTTTTTTAAAAAAAAAAGTATTAAAATTTAGGCTTGGCTACTGTTCAGTACAGCACTTGTAGTCTTAGAAACTTTCAAATAGTATCTCGTGCTATATTACCCGTTGAATTCTAAGGAGGACGACATTTTTGAAAAAAAAATTATTATTTAATGTTTAAAATTAATATTTAAGCCTCCTATTGCATTCCAGGTGTATATACTTTCAACATTATGAGTATATTATATGCATGAGTAACAGATGTCATATTTCTATATTTGTCCTCTATTTGGTGAATTTTTCTTCCAAAAATTTTGTCCATTATTTTAAAACTTTCATTCATTTTATGCTTGAAATTTCATAAGGTTTTAATGCATCAAAAATGAAAGTTTGATCCATTTTATGAAAGTTTAAACAAACTCGGTTATGGGAACTATGCCTAACGAGGAAAGGTACACTGAAAAGAGTACTTTTAAATATCCCACTATTTATTTCATTTTATAATTTTCCAAAATTTTGAGTAGGTTATCATTAGATAGAATAAGCCTAGGTATAATAATATACGGTAATTTCAAAAATATTGCTTAATAACCATTTAATCATACAAAATACAAAATATAATATTTAACTATAATAATTTATTCATAAAGAAAATTATATTGTAATTATGTAATTTGCAAAAAAAATAATCTACAATAAATTATAGGTTAAAATATTAACCTGTGGTAGAATTAAATTCATATTATATATTCAATAATTTGTAAAAATAGTACAATATTTCTATATAATTTTGGAAAAAAGTCCTATGATGTTCCAAAAATATTTGGAAAAATTTCCCCATGTTACTTCTCCATTTTTGAAAGAAACATTTTTATGTTTTACTAATATTTGGGAAAAAAATTCTGTGCTACTTCTATAAATTTTTTTTAAAAAAATCCTGTGATTCTTTGATAACTTTTGGAAGATAGTTCCTGAGATATTTCTATACATTTTTGAAAAAAGTCCAGTGATGATACTTCTATTAATTTTGGAAAAAGTCCAGTGATGTTCCAATAATATTTGAAAAAATTTGCCGTGTTACTTTACATTTTCTAAAGAAAAACTTTTATATTTCACTAATATTTGGGGAAAAAAAAAGTCCTATGCTACATCTATAAATTAAAAAAAATCCTCTTATTCTTTGATCAATTTTGGAAGATAATCCCTGTGATTCTGTAATAAATTAAATCCAATAATATTTCAAAAATATTTTAGGAAATTTTTCTGTGATACTTTTATAATTTTTTGAAAAAACTCCTGTGATTCTTTGATAAATTTGGAAGTTAATTCCAGCGATACTTCTATAAATTTTGGAAAAAAAAGTCCTTTGATATTCCAATAATATTTAGAAAAATTTCTCATGGTACTTCTATATTTTTTAAAGAAAACTTATATTTCACTAATATTTGGGGAAAAAATCCTGTGCTACTTCTATCAATTTAAAAAAAATTCCTCTGATTCTTTGATACATTTTGAAAGATAATTCCTGTGATACTGCTATAAATTTTGGAAGAAAAAAGGATTACGATGTTCCAATAATATTTGAAAAAAATTCCTATGATACCGTACTTCTAATTTTTTTTAAGAAAAAGTCTAGTAATATTTCACAAAATATTTGGGGGAAAAAAATTATGTGCTACTTTTATAAATTTTTGAAAAAAAATGTTGTGATTCTTTGATAAATTTTGAAAGATAATCGTTGATAAGAGAAATGTTTTGATTATTTGTAGTTGATATCTTTTTAAAGAAATTTAACAAAGCAAAAATGTGGTTATATCCATTTTAGGATGAAACAGAATAGTTCACAGTTCCACGAAAAAATTGATGTGCTGTACTTGTTTTTGATAAGTTGGCAGAAAACTTTTGAAAAACTTTCGTTTTATATTTTTTGTTTTGTAATATTTTTGAACCAATCACGATGGAGTATACGCATGATGATAAGAGATTTTTTTTTAAAAAAATAACATTTTATTTATCTGAATCTGTGGGATGTGCCACTAAATAGACCCTTAATGAAGCCATCATTGAGGCAAACGACTTTCTTGGTTTACAAAAAAACTGCCTTTTTTTCTCATAAGAATTGCGTCTAAACAATAATATTTATTATTCCTGCAGCTGCTTAAAACTAACTTCTAACTTATATATCTCATTATAAACCACATACCCACTTTTCAGTTGTAATTCTAGACTGATGTTTTTAAAACAAATGTTTATTTCATTTAATCTTTCAATTATTTGACAATATATGGAGAATTTACGAATTTAATAAAAATAAAAAATTATATTTACCAACTGCATGGTATTTGCTAGCTAAAAACTTTGTTAACTATCAAAGAAGTTTTTTAATATTGCTTGAGTTGATGAATGATTGAAAAATGAAAGTTCTCGAAAAAGTCTTACTATTACAAATTTTAAACAAGTATAGCACATCGTTACATTCTTCAAAAAGCTTGAAATAAGTTTGTAATCATACATATGTAAATTAGTAAATAGATCTATCAAAGTGCGAGGTATAAATATTTTGTAAACAAACTGAAAAAGAATTACTATTGAAAGGATAAATTTATAAAACAAAGAAATCATAGTAGATTGAAGAACATGTAATTATGAATTTTTTTCCATTAGAATAAAAACATGATTGCTTAAAATAAAGAACATTTTAAAATGGGAACACAGAAAATATCTACACAAGAAAATTATTAAATGGAAAATTTCAAAACTTCTCTAATTATCCAGATTACATTGTATCTAGTTGCTAGAATTCCATAATTTATTGTGAATGAAAACTTTGACCAAACTAGATTTAGGAATATAAAGTATATCTACGTATAATAATTATTTGTGCAAATTGGAGACTTTAAAAAATGAAAACTATTGGAAAGTTAGTGATATTTGAGAATTATGGTATATTTGCCTATAGTTAACAATATTTGAATTTTAATTATAGACATACCGATACATAACCAAAGAAACTTTTATCATAAAATGTCTAATTTGGCATAAATAAACGATGCTTTTCCTTTTCCACACACACACACACACACACACACACACACACACACACACACACAGGAAAAAAAAACATTCTCATCTTCATTATTTCTCCCTTAAAACAAACTTCTGAAATAAGTAGTTTTTGAAGCACTTAACATCTCATGGTATAGTTGAAATATGTCTTAAAGTTATCTTAAGAACATCATTGTCGACATCATTAGGCTGTTCAACCATTCGCTAATGGGACGTCCCATTAAGGAATATAAGCCAGTTAGCTACTAGATGCACGATTTTTGGCAATCCCATACAGGCCCAATGTCACCTACCCTATAGACAAAAATCAGCATCATTTTTCTTAGCGCACTCAAGATAACTCAGTTTTGAATAGCATTTATCTGCCCATTTTTAACACTTAAATGATGAGTTCTTTATTGAATCCAGTAGAAGTAGATGATGTCGAAGTTAGGCCTACTAATTTATCATGCAAGACTATCGAACAACCGTGCAAGTCCACCTCGGACACATTCAAGATGGAAAATATTTTGTCTCAAAAGCATAAACGAATCTTAAATCCTGATTTTTTGGCAAGAACCAGCCAGCCGAGATGCAACACGACTGTTTTGGTGCAAGAACGACAGATTGTGGATGGTCATCGGATGCTGGGTCATTTGGTTGAACCAACGCCTGTTTCATCCTGTCATGGAACCCCAAATCCAGGACCGAACGGTAGAATGGACCTTCTCCAAGAAAACTTTTTCAACCGATTGGGATCCAGTTTTCACCATGTTAAGGATCCAAGTGCGAATTTGGACCGAAGAGAAATGGTCAAAGATCCATCGCTTGATTTGGACCAGGCAGTGACCAGTGCGAGATCGCCATCGACGGACGAAGTTAGGACCGTTTTGCCCAGCTCCAGTACCGACTTGGAAGGTAGGCCTGAAAAGTACATTGTCAGTATGAAGTGAAACAACTTGATATTACTTGATTACCAACATGTTACTGACCACTTGCAGTTCCAATCCTGTAGTAGTGTACATTAAGAAAATATAGTAAAGAAATTTAATTTTTTTAAATACTTTTTAAAATACATTCACCTGGTAAAATGTTTGCTCTGAAATGAAACAAAATCCTGAGCAAATTACTTTTCAATGGCTTAATTTAGAAGTAGGCCTAGCGAATGAGCCAAAAGTTGGTTTCCAGATAATAGCTGAATTTTTTTTTTTTTTGGAAAAAATTTATAATTTGGAAATACACAATGTGAAAAATTAGGAAATTTGGTGAACAGATGAAATAATATATGTATATATTTTATAGGGAATGTGCTAATTACTTGTTAAATAATTACGTTAGTAAATTAATTAAGTAATTTGAAAAATTAAAGGACTTAAAAATGTACATTCGCTAGTTTGACTTTGATTAAGTTTGCAGGAAAGCTAAATAAATAAAGTTTTGTGCACATCCTTTAGTTTATTTTTTGAATAAAGTGAATTAAAAAAAGTAGCAAATGTTGCTATTGTTATAAAAATCCAGGTCACGAACAATTTTTAGAAGGTAAACTAACGAATGGTACCATTCGCTACTTCTAATATTTAGGCATGATACCTTGTTGGATATTAGTTGCTCGTCACTTCTGTAACTTTAACAATTATTGGTTAAAGTAATTTCTGTAACTTTAGGTTAATTAGGGACCCTACCACGACCACAATGGTTCGCTTATCACATTTTTAACAAATTGGCTCATTCGCTACTTCAGAATTAAGCTATCGATTTGGCTTGCAGGAAAATGCACGTGCCGTGAGCTCTCGTTTTGGAGCAAAAATTTCATCAGGAGAGTGTGCCTTTAAGAAAAACTGAAAATAGCCCTAAACATTTTATTCATGCTTTATTTTAAAAATTCATTGTTTCAGTTTTGAAGAGAATTTAAATTGCTTTATAACTAGCATTTAATTGGTATTGCTGAGACATAATTTTTAAGTGTTTTTTTAACATAAACAAAGTGAAGATGAAGATGGGCCAACAGCCCAAAATGCAAAGGAGGACAATGAAATTTAAGCTAAATATTGCAGTTAAAAGTGTCAAACTTTGTGTGCACTTTTCAAAAATTAAGATGGATGAGGTGCTAACAAGCCAGAAAATGTTACCCTGTACGATTTTTTTGTACAAGTTTGACAGCCATGAACATTCTTAATATCAATTTGGTCCATGTTTAAATAAATTAACACTATTTTGTGCTAAAAATGAACACTTATAATTGTGTAGCATTATTTTGCTCCTTGGGAGATATTGAAAATATACAGTACAAAGAATGGGCCCTAAAATATTTATTAATTTAAAAAAAGTGGATGTTTAGTCTTTGATTTTCCAGCTTATTTATTTATTTACTTATTCTGTGACCTCGACTACTAGTAATGCTACCCTGGCATTTTGGTCTCACACGCTATATAGTCACGTATATAGCTTCATAAATTTACTTCCCTTTAATAAATTGCATTAGTACTTCAATTTATTTCTTGTAAAATCTTACGAATTCTTTTTTAATTACAGAAAATTTCAAATTGAATAATGGTATCGACGAGCGGAAAAAGCGTCCTCGAACGGCATTTACAGCGACTCAGATTAAGTCCCTAGAAAGTGAATTTGAAAAGAATAAATATTTGTCCGTATCGAAGAGAATGCAGTTATCTAAAGCTTTAAAATTGACGGAAACGCAGGTAATGTGAATCAGCATTTAACGTTTTAAATCTTTGTATTTTAAGGTACATTCCCCTGACAAAATTTCATAAGTGGGTGAGCTAGTGAGCGGAAGACTCAATGCTGAATCTACAGTAGGCCTATACAGTTCAAGATATTTTAGAATTTTGAGAAAATTTCAAGTAGTTCAGATTCCTACCATTTTTTGTATTTCCACTTCATTTTCAACTCTGAATCGTCCGTCAAAAACAATCTTGTGGTTGGTGTTGGTTGTGTGAGGTAGAGTTCGGCGGATAACTGCCAGTTGTTCGGCATCATTGTAAACTTAATCATGTTCATGCAGGGGTTCATTGCATTGGTTATTTGACCCTCTTCAACCGATTTCAGCTGACCTCGGCAGACATTAAAATCGGCAAAAGTTGGATGCAGTTTAACTGTAGCCTAATGGGTGGTTTTTTTTTTTTTTAATATTTTTGCCTACGGATCCATCATGAGGATCCGAGGATCCTAGTGAGGATTTCTTGAGGATTTCTGTAAAGCACTCAAGTTATAAGTAATTGCATATTACTGAGGATTATTATAATTTATTTTCTTTTAAATGTTCCTATTGTTTGAAGAAAAAAATCCTTGCAATTAGCTCATCATCTATTTTTTCTCCCAATGAATATTGGGTATTGAAATGCATAATATTTCAGTATAATTTTATTATTTATTATTTTCGTGGCTGCATTGTTGTTGCCTTTTTAGTTGTATCGTTGATAGTACAATTTCTTAAAAGTAATTTTGTTTATTTTAAAGATAAAAATCTGGTTTCAAAATCGAAGAACAAAGTGGAAGAGGAAGTATACTAACGATTTGGAACTATTGGCCCATCAGTATTATTCATCAATGGGTGTATACGCAGCGAGGCCAATGTACATCGGTGATAGATTATGGTTTTTCAATCATCAACATTATTTTGGTGGTTCACCCCAACAGTCATCAATTCACCATCCAATGCTTACTAACCAACCCACGACGTCCATCAGTACTAACAATTTCTCCTCATTAGACTTTTTTGGAGGAAGGCCTAACATCCCAAACGAGGAGAATGCAACTCCAATAAGTACTCTGTAAAAGAAAGTACTGTCGATAGCCACTAGCCAGAAGTAAGAAAAGGATTAGTCAATACAACTGATACGTGTATAATTTTTATTTTTGAAATGCAAGCACATTAATCATTTCATGTTTCCATTCATCAAATTATGTAACTGTACTTTTGAAATTGTTTTTTTTTTTTTGCTAAAAAAAAAAAAATCATTTTTGGAATATTATGTCATTTTGCACAAGTAATATAGGCAAAACATTTACTGAGCAGTAGCCTATGACTCTCTCAACTTAGTAAGTGTTGTACTTTGTACAAACACTTTCAACTTTATATGTTGATTTACATTATTAATTGATTATTTATGGTAGTTTTCTGGTTTAAAAATTGTTTAATTTAAACAGAGTATGAGACAATTTTATTATTAAATTTATTTTTTTGGAGTTGTATTAAAATTAATTGATATTAGATTTTTTTTTTATCCAATAATCTTGTTTATGCTAGGGAAGATAATTTTGCCTAGTTTTTATCTGTGGTGTTATTTTAACTATCAGGTGAGGGTTAGTTGATGATATTGTTATGTAGTGTTTAATCTGGATAACCTATGCTGACCAATCTCCTACTTCTTACTGGTACTCCAAGTGACAGCTAGAGAACAGCATTACATT
>JAQIXP010004011.1:0-12135 GCA_034700285.1 Proteroiulus fuscus
TCTTAGCAATTTTTGACAAATTTGATAGTAATTTCCATGTCGAAATAAGGAATAAAAAATTTCTATCTGTTTCCGTGCCCAATGAAAAAAAGACTTCAATTAAACTGCAGTTTTTCTGTGTACTTATAAAACAAAGCTTTGCATAATTTCTGCAGTTTTTCTGTAAAAAACGTAAAAGTTTTTTTTTTCTACAGAAAAAAGCAAAAAAACTGAATTTTTTATGCAGTATTTTAGTTATTTTTCTGCATTTTTTTTGTAGTTTTTCTGTTCGCTATAATGTAAAAAAAAAATGCAGAAAAAATTCAGAAAAATGACAAAAAAAACTGTATAAAACATGCAGTTTTTCTCCATTTTTCTGTAAAAAAAAAATTGCACGTTTTTACAGAAAAACTGCAGAAATTATGCAAGGCTTTGTTTCATAAGTACACAGAAAAACTGCAGTTCAAGACTGCAGCTTTTCGAAAAAAACTGCAGTTTCATTGAAGTATTTTTTTCATTGGGTGATAAAAATGCCAGTTACTTAAGTATTATTATAAAATAGGAGGGGGTTATGACGTCACAATTTGATAACCCCCTCCTCCTCTTTCTTTGTCACAAATCGTCACACTAACCCAGACACTCTTCCTTTCTTCCCCCCCCCCTTGACGTGTTATGCCATTTATGACAAGCCCCTTAACTAAAATGAAATCTACCCTGAATCTAGGACAAGATGAAAATCAGCAGAAAATCAGTTGTGTACTGATGACAGTTTCAACCGAGACTGAAGTTATCATTCAAAACCCTCCACCAATGTTAACATATGTTAAGGTAAGGGTAAAGCTACATGATCCTGTGCCGAGCCTAATGTGGTGCTAACTAACATGATATATTGCAAGTATATTTAAATTTTTCTGATTGCTCTTAAAACGTTATACCAGGCGTCTGGACTTCACAGTTGACATTATGTAAATTTCTTTGCGAAATTAATACAGGCAGTTTAATATGTACTTTATATATATGTTATCAGGATCGTGCAAGAGTCAAAAAGGGCATTACTACAACAGAAACTGTAACAACTCCATCGACAACGTTGACAGCTGAACATGTAGCAACTACATCTTCAAAGACAGTAACAGAAGAAGAGATTACTACAATAACAACTCAATCTACAACAGCTTCAACATCAGTTAGCACAACTATTTCACCCCTTCCTTGTCGCCCAGAAGCTGCCATTGGATTTAAGAATCAATATTTTGTCGTGATATCTGATGAGAACCAAGTTTTCGTTCTCAATGATGTCACTCCATACGCACAAGCCACAAATGCAAAAGGTGGAAAAGTATCAGACATATTCTCTGACATTGGTACTAAACAAATCCTTTCAGCCCATGCTGGATCGTGCACTGACTCTTTCGTCTTTATTACAAGTAAGTTTCACTAAAGATGAATTTTACCAAATGCGAGTCTATCTCAGGTCAAAAAACAATTGCAAAATTTATTTAAAATTGATACATATTCTTTTCTTTAAAATATTTCAAGAAATTGCTAACAATCCCGTCAAGGTATTGACACACATAGGCATAACCATGAAAGGGGGGAAGGGGGTTGGGGGTCACCCCCATAGGATCCAAAATTATATAAGAATCTACCCCTGCTTGGGGTCTGACCTTTCCCCCCCCCCCCTCCCTCCCTTAGTTATATCCTAATTACGCCTATGTGCTAACATCCATGATTTTGGAAAATGGTAGCAATTGGTTTTTAACCCTGAGTATGCATTAAAGGGAAAGTCCCACTTTGTAACAAGTGGTATTTTAGTTGTTCACACTTACTAGATATTGATACACAATTCCATATTGAAGAAATTACGACGCTCGCCAAATACCCATTATACGAAATTTTTACATAAATATCAGCCGACACGATCAGTTGGTGGCGTCCTCTAGGACGTGCGTGTCAATGTGTCTCATGAGAGCTGATCCCTTTTATCCAATAGAGGGCGATACACGCAGTCAGAAAAATGGTGCCTAATTGAGCTTTCTACTTTAATCGAAATCCATGCATTCAGGGCATTTTAGTTATTGATTGGTGGGTTCAAATCCAATTGTAATTTCCGTGCCTATCCTAATATTTCATGTTCCTCTTCCTACAACCAACTTGATTCAAAGTGGGACTTTCCCCTTAAAATCCCAATATATTAGGCCTATAATGAATTTTCTCAGGTGACTACACTTGGTATTCCTATCAACTGTCCATTAACGCCAATAATCAACTAGTAGCAACGACCAGTAGCGACAGCAGTTTGATGCGCAAACTGAACTCTACTAACATCAGAATGTCTGAAATTCTGTCGTCCACATACCTCATTTTTGAAACCACGAGTGGAGGCGCTTGTTATGAAAACTCGGACATGTACTGCCATCCAAAATGTGATGCCTCGAAAGGCAGTGATAAAAAGAAAAGCCCAAATCCACCAGGCCCAGAAGCGGCTGGAGCCTCTTGCACAACAGTAGCCAACACTTTGGCTGGAAGCCCTTATGCCGAGGTTAAAGCCATTGCAGCAAAAGGGGCTGATCTTTACCTGTTCTATTCAAATGCAATCGAAATTTTCAGTCAATAGCTTTCATATATTGGCTTCATGTTTGAAAAAATTATTTCAGCACTTTATATTAACAAGATTCGAGTGTAGTCATGCAGCTTTATGCACATTTGCATGTTTTCAACACCATCTGCTGTTCAAAAGGGAGCGTTCATCAATTACTTAATATTCAGGAAAACTAAAAGAAAGAAAATCAAAAACCACATTCATCGTCTATTTATTTCTAACTTGCAGAGAGCATGCATGGAGCCACCACATATCATCTGCAGAACCTCATATCTTTAGGTTTTCATGATTTTAAGATAACGAGTGTCATTCGATGGCAAAAATAATAATCTACGTTGCATTAAAACCCCGTAACTCCATAACATATGCAGCACCCCCCAGTTCTGCTTTTCCTGAAAAAAAAATATGTATTTGGAGTTACGAGGTTTTGTAGTAAAGGCGACGATATGTTAAAAGCAAATTATCCTGTTTTTTCATTAGACCATGCATACAAAATTAGCAACCACTCTCCAAACAGTGTTACGGAAATGTTGAACGCTCCTGTAAGTTGATATTTAGTCTTTTCTGAGCCAGAGTGTTTGTGTGTAAAATGCTAAGGTTGACTTTGCAATGACTAAGATCAGGAACGTCATTTCAACTTTTTGCAGGAAGGGGGGGGGAAACAAAGCCTAGTTAAAAGCTTTTGCCAATATGGTTCCAATAGGCCTTCCCATGTATTTCTCAGAACCAGGGGGGCAAATGCCCCCCCCCCCCAAATGACGTCCCTGACTAAGATATATTTAATTGGCTTGAGTTTATCAAATCCATTTGTTCAATTAGAAGAACTTCCTCTGGGATAATTATTATACAAGAATTGCCCGATTGATGTCATTTAAAACAAAGAAACCGTTTCCTGGTTCTGTTTGCATACATTGGCCATGAATTTTGGTTAAATAATTTACCATATCTACAGAGTGCTTCACACTTATGGAAGAGGAACTGTGTTTTCGAAGTAAGTCAAGTAAATAAATGTTAGCATTAAACATTTGTTACAACCCGAAGGAGTGTTATTCTTCTTTGCCAGGATACTTGTTTGCTATGCCTAATTAGAATGTTCACACATACATTATTGGTTTTGGAAAATACAAAAGATTTTGACCTCTCTCCCTACCAAATGACCATCAATCAATTCAATTCAACTCACAAGTCAGTACCCTATGATCAGCATTTGATCATGATGCCATTTGTTAGGGGGATATCCCACTATCAGGAGGAGAGCTAAACGTCAGTAGTGACTTAAACATCATTGTTAAATTTAATTTCTAATAATTTTGAACTGTTTTTAGGAAAATTATATCATTGTTTTATATAGAGCATATGCAAAATGACCAATAATATGCATCCATAATGTTCCCATTCGCTTTTCATTCACACTTTTAGACCTGCTGAGTTTCCCCATTAAACCGCTATACTGATTGTACTGATTTTAATTGATTAAAGCAGGTAACCAGTGGAGATTTCGTGATTTGAATGATAATAATAAATATAACCCAAGTAAATTACTAAATAAACAGGTTACAAAAAGTACTTACCGTAAATCTTCTAAAAAACGCCCATCCCGATTTTTAGCCCAGTCTCCATATTTCGCCCAGGAAAATTTCAAAAAGTGTGAAAAGATAGCCCATCTTCGAAATTTAGCCCATCCTCCATATTTCGCCCATCCTTAATGATCTCCTACTTGGAAATTTCGCCCATCCTCCAATGGTGCTTTCCCTAATAGAGCTTAGTTTCAGTATTTTTATGAAACTCTTGTATAAAATTGCATTTTTTTGTGGTAAAATAATGAAAATTAAATTTTATATTTTTTAAATTTTAAATAAACGCCCAGCTGAATTATTTGAGATTGTAAATAAACGCCCACTCCTAATTTATGCCCATCTCCAAATTTCGCCCACCTCTAAAGGCAAAAAAAGGAAAGATCGCCCGGGTCATTTCTAGAAGATTTACGGAAATTTTCCTGGGCGAAATATGGAGACTGGGCTAAAACTCGGGATGGGCGTTATTTAGAAGATTTACGGTAATACAAAATTACAATTTTATTTTAAGTGCTGTAAACAAAGTAAATATGAGGAAAGTGCACTATTATCAAAAATAAATTCCTACAAGAGAGGAGGAGAGGGAGCTAAGTAATACCATTTAACATGCAATCATGCATTATTAAAAAATATTACTGATATTTCGAAAATGTCATCATCTTTTGACATACAGCTACATTTGCACCCCAGGACTGTCATTTCAGCATTTCTCAGAAAGGGAAGGAAAGGGGGGCAAACAATTAAAAATTTGCTCGAGGAGCCAAATCAGTGGAAATAACTGACTGACTGACTGTTTACCCCTGCCCCCCGAAATGACGGGCCTGATTTGCACTTATCCTAAATGTAAAAGGCAAATATTTTATTACATTAATGAATTTCAGGCTTCTGTAACTGACTTGAGTAAAAAGTATCCATAGGAACACTAAAATAACGAAGGTCATAGCAACTGACACAGACAAGATATTTAAGCATTTAGCTAAAGACAACTCACATCAATAGAATTTTCTACAGCTACAACGGAACTACAGTCAAAAAATTGTCAAATTGACTCATAATTTGTTATAACTAGAAAATACGTAGGTAAATAATGAATTACTGTATGCAAATTTCTGCTTTTGGCATATTTCTGGGACTCATCATTCAGCAATGTGAAGGGCTAAATGATAACATGGTGTTACTACCCAGCTATGGAGCACAACGAACTAATCAGGTAAGAATAGCTACATGTCACCAAGAAAATGGTCGATTTCTACTTTAATTTAGATCTTGCGTCTGAGTACGGGGATGCCACTAGATAATGAACATTTTCTTGCCTGCATGACTTTTAATCATATATTTGAAACTTTTGCCTGACTAACATCACAATAGTAGGCGAGAGGGTTAAAAGTCCTGAAATATTTGCCCAAAGTGATTTAAAGATGATCCCTATATAACCTCCACAAAATCTGCTTATTCCATCAACCATTCCCAAAAATCAAGACCAAAAAAAAAAATTAATGCTAAACTGATTTTGCCACCTGGCCTTGCTATCAATTGTAACAAAAAAATTTTTCTGAATACTATATAGATAAGTGGTTATGTTGAGGAGTTGATGACAATCTCAATATCATCTGTCTTGAAATGTACATCAGTCTGTGCAGCAAATGGCGCCTGCACTGCTTTCACTTTTCCATCAAGTATGTGTCAAATTGCGCAAGTGAATTGCCTTAATAAATAAAGACTGTTATTTGAATGCTGGAACAAACTATAATGTCAGCGAAAACATTGCAATGAAACTCATCTGACTTGTGTGCATTTACAATGTTTTCTAGAGGTTAACACTACATCAGCCAATGCCAATAGCTGTAAACTAATGCAAGCATCATTTACACAGTATTCAGCAGATGCTGATGAAGTCATTTACATAATGGTATGATTTCTAAAAGCTTAAGATATAGAAACTTTGCCAACAAAAAAGTTCCTCAGTAAGCTGTAGAATTTCTTCGTTTTCTCTGCCGTTAAAAGTGTATCGTACTCTGAAACACAAACTGTAGAAGAACTGTGGAAAAACTGCAGTTTTAACAGGAAAAAAATTTAAGATGTAAAATTGCAGACTTTGTACGATTGTAAGTAAAACTGTAGTTTTCAAGTTTCTATTGAATTTTAAAATTTCAGGTTTTCTGAAGCATTCTACAGTTATTCCACAGTTTGTTTTAAAAATCAACTGATTTATTGATGTGCATTTAATATCTAAAGAACTGCAAAAATTCTACAACTGTTTTTGTGTGCTGGGTTCCACTGACAGTTTTTTTTTTCAGAAACGAAACCAAGTGGGGAATTCAGGGATTATTACTAGTACTGATGGTACCACTACTACTGCTAGAACAACTACTACTGCTGGCACTACAACTAGGCCTACTACTACTACTACTACTACTACTACTACCACAGGTAGCACGACTAGCACTATTGATAGTACAACTACCACACCTACAACCACTACCACAAAACCAACAACAACTACCACAACACAAAAACCAGCAACCACTGTTTCTTACGGACCACGAGTCATGAATGCCGAGGGACTGACAAAATCGCCATTAGCGGCGGATATATTTAATGGACAGTACATGTATTTCGACAGCGCTAATGCCTATCCAGTGATGTTTGTGGCTTATAATCAGCCATCTGTCACGATATTCCAAAAAGATATTATTTCAGCATTTCCGCCAAAGTATCCAGGGCACGCTAATGCGGCGTTTACGCTCGATAACTTACTGTACGCCCAAAATTACAGCAAAAGTAAGTTTGTCAATTCGGTAAATCGTAACGCTGACCATATAAAATATTAACTTTTGCTTTTATTTCTATATTAGCTGCCAACACTGCCATATGGCAGACGTATACTCTAGCTGCAGAAGGAGGTCAATTTGGTACAGGAACTGTTACTTCGGTGGGTCTTACGCACCCACAGATTGCAGGCAGAATTATCCAAGCTGCCACCCTGATTGGGACCGATTCAGTGCTCATGAAAGATTCAGCCACTAAGGTAATGACGTGTTATCACGTGAATGACATCAGGTGCACAGACTGCACATCGACGAGCCCTCTGACCCCACCTTCGGCACAATGCCAGACAATTGCCACCAAATTAAATGGTGCAGCATATGCCAGCATAGATTCCCTCGTGGGCAATTATTACAATTTTCTAATGTACATCAATGGCACACAAAAAACAGGTATTTATTATATCTACAATTATCAAGATTAGCACCTTACCGGTACATGTTCTAGCTATGCAATGCCACTTTTTTCGGTTCAACATGAACATATTTTTCAGTGGTGAAAAGAGAATGGCTTCCGAATTCCATAAAAAATCAATGCATCTGGCATAAATACCTCCCTAAAATTAATCATTTGTTCCATGAAATTTTACACTGTTATCGTTTTCGGTACCATTACATGATAGTTCTTGAATCCTAGTGTCAATCCTAAAATGTCCATGCAATTTGTTTATTTATATTCAGGTTGATTATATTCCGTTGGAATGTCCAAATCCTTTCCTTATAGTCTTGTAGCATTACTTCCAATAACACATTTAGTTACTATTTCAGTTGTGATATTAGCATTGTAAGTAAATAGCCTATGACCATCTCTGGGAAAGATACTTCAAGAATCATATAAAAAACCGCATCAAAATCCTTAAAGGCATTGAATAGTTACTTATACATGGGAACAAATACAGCAAAATTGAGGGAAATAAAATAATACGAGTAAACTTGCAATATGTGATTCTATATTACTGGCAATTCTAAACTATACTCTTCTTGTTGGATTGTTTTATTTGATTATATATGTGGTATATGTTGTAAAAAGTGCATATCAGCAATATAGGACTTTCTCTTTACACACTCAACGATTCTGTTTTGAATCCTCAAGTTCATGCAAAGACTGCCATAGAAATAATGCTTGGTCAGCAATAACCTTTAGTTCATTGTCAGTCCACCATCTAGCCAGATAATTTATAGCTCACTCTCAAGTTGTATTTATAAACGTTCCGTACACCTTCATGTGTCATTGAAGCAACATTACTTATATTAAAGGGACAGTCCCACTTTGTGATATACGGGGGGGTATGTATCTTAAAATTAAGTCTTAGTAATAATTGCAGTACATCCAGTGGCAGATCCAAGCGGGGGAGGGGATATGGGGCCATTCCCCCCCCTTCCCAAAGGGACAAAATTGGCACCCATCACCCATCGACCATTGCTCCCAACTATCCGAAGCTATTTTAAAATTGTGAAATTAACTTGGTCTATGCTGCCTGTGCTTGTGCTACCGAATGCTAAGTCGAAATTTTGCTGATTCTTCAGTTCATTTTTTAGGTGTTTTTGAGAGAAAAAAAAATCGTGAAACATCGTGACATTATATACATGTCTTATAGAGCATATGAAAAATGACCAATAATATGCATCTATAATGTTCCCATTCGTTTTTCATTTACACTTTTAGCCTAGCTGCTGAGTTTCCTAAACCATTGCATTGTACTGATTTCAATTGATTAAAGCATTTAACAGGTGGCCAGTGGAGATTTTGTGATTTCAATGATAATAATAAATAATATAACCCAAGTAAATTGCTAAATAAACAGGTTACAAAGTGTAAAAAGCCATTAAATCATGTCAGTTCTGATTCCTATAGAGCCTTATGCTTTGCAATGTAATGCACCTGTTCATCATTCTAGCAAAGTACTTTATGCAAAACTACAATTTGATTTTAAGTGCAGTAAACCAAGTTAATATGAGGAAAGTGCACTATATCAATAATAAATTGCTACATGGAGGGGCGAGGGGGGGGGAGAATACAGTAAATAATACCATTTAACATGCAATCATGCATTGATAAAAAATTATTACAGATATAATTGGAAAATGTCATCATCTACAACTAGCTACATTATTTTGCACTTATCCAAAGAGGCAAATATTTTACAACAGTAATGAATTTTAGTGTTCTGTGGCTGACTTCAGTAAAAAGTTTCCATAGGAACACTAAAATTATTAAATAATGAAGTTCATAGCAACAGACACAGACAAGATATTTAAGCATTTAGCTAAGACAACACATTTCAATAGAATTTGCTACAGCTACAAAGGATCCACAGACAAAAAAAGCAAAATTTATTTGCAAATTGTTTTTAAAAAACAAGCAAATACGTAGGCGAATAATGAATAATTGCATGCAAATTTTTGCTTTTGGCATATTTCTTGGGCTCATCATTCAGCAATGTGATGGGCTTAATGATAACATGGTGTTACTACCCAGCTATGGAGCACAACGAACTAATCAGGTAAGAATACATTTCACCAAGAAAATGGCCAAATTCTACTTAAATTTAGATCTTGCGCTGAATACAGGATTGCCTGACTTTTACATATATATTTGAGACTTTTGCCTGACTTTTTATACATTTTAGCCTGACTAGTTGTGAGTTTCCTCCAAGTGTGCCGAATGTTTGCAAACGTTTGCGAACGTCTGCAAACTCAATATTTTTCGGTAGAGTCGACAATTGCGTACAGATCAACAAATACTTGCAAACGTTTGTAAACATCTGCCAGTGTTCTGGCTTAAGTCAGTTGCAATAAACCTAATGTTGCTTGTTAATATTTGTTCAGTGTTTCAGTTTCAAGCGGGTCCCCACAAAAAACGCATTTACAACAAACGTTTGCAAGCACTTGCAACCATATGGTGAAAACGATGTTTGGTGAAAACGCACCTTACAAGATTCAAAATCTGCTTATTCAATGATCCATTCCCAAAAATCAAGACCAAAAATAGAATTAATGCTAATAAGCCAAAGAAATAAATATAATTTTCATTAATTGATCTTGCCACCTTGCTATCAATTGTATAAAAATGCAATTTTCCTGAAATCTATAGATAAGTGGTTATTTTGAGGAGTTGATGACAATCTCAATATCAACGATCTTAAGATGTACATCAGCCTGTGCATCAAATGTCTCTTGCACTGCTTTCACTTTTCCATCAAGTATGTCTTAGCAAGTGAATTACTTTAATAAATAAGGACTGTTATTTCAATGCTGGAACAAACTAAAATGCCAGCGAAAACCTTGCATTGGAACCCATCTGACTTGTGTGCATTGAAACTGTTTTCTAGCGGTTAATACTACATCAGCCAATGTCAATAGCTGTAAACTAATGCAAGCATCACTTACACAGTATTCATCAGATGCTGATGAAGTCATTTACATAATGGTATGATTTCTAAAAGCTTAAGATACAGAAACTTTGCCAACAAAAAAGTTCCACAGTAAACAAAAGAATTTCTACGTTTTCTCTGGCATTAAAAGTGTATCATACTATGAAACACAAACTGTAGAAGAACTGTGGAAAAACTGCAGTTTTAACAGGAAAACAACTTTAGATGTAAAATTGCAGACTTTGCACGATTGTAGGTAAAACCACAGTTTTCCAGTTTCTATTGAATTTTAAAACTGCAGGTTTTCTGAAGCATGCAAGTCTTTTTTGCAGTTTGTTTTAAAAAGCTGATTTATTGATGCACTTTTAACATCCGAGGAACTGCAAAAATTCAACGACTTTACTGTGGAACGTATTTTACTGGGTCCCACAGCATGACAGTTCCTTTTTTCAGAAGCGAAATCAAGTGGGGAATTCAGGGATTATTACCAGTACTGATAGCACCACTACCACTGGTAGAACTACTACAACTGCTAGAACAACTACTACTACTCGCACTACAACTAGGCCTACTACAACTACTACTGCGACTAGGCCTACTACAACTACTACTGCAACTAGGCCTACAACAACTACTGCTCACACTACGACTAAGCCTACTACTACTACTACAGGTAGCACAACTCACACTACTGATAGCACGAGTACTACAGACAGCACAACTACGGATAGTACAACTACCACACCAACAACCACTACGACCACTGCATCCACAACCACGACCTCTGGAACTACTATTTCTTATGGACCACGAGTCATGAATGTCGAGGGTCAGACAAAATCGCCATTAGCGGCGGATATATTTGGTGGACAGTACATGTATTTCGACAGCGCTTCTCCCTATCCAGTAATGTTTGTGGATTATGATCAGCCATCTGTTGAGATATTCCAAAAAGATATTACTTCAGGATTTCCGCCAAAGTATCCAGGACACGCTAATGTGGCGTTTACGCTCGATAACTTACTGTACGCCCAAAATTACAGCACAGGTAAGTTTATCAAATTCGGTAAATCGTAACGCTGACCATATAAAATATTAACCCTTGCTTTTATTTCTATATTAGCTGCCAGCACTGCCATATGGCAGACGTATACTCTAGCTGCAGAAGGAGGTCAATTTGGTACAGGAACTGTTACTTCGGTGGGTCTTACGCACCCACAGATTGCAGGCAGAATTATCCAAGCTGCCACCCTGATTGGGACCGATTCAGTGCTCATGAAAGATTCAGCCACTAAGGTAATGACGTGTTATCACGTGAATGACATCAGGTGCACAGACTGCACATCGACGAGCCCTCTGACCCCACCTTCGGCACAATGCCAGACAATTGCCACGAACTTAAATGGTGCAGCATATGCAAGCATAGATTCCCTCGTAGGCAATTATTACGATTTTCTAATGTACATCAATGGCACAAAAAGCACCGGTGTTTATTATATCTACAATTATCAAGATTAGTATACCGTGGCGTCAGAATTAAATATCTGCGAAAATAGCTAGTTTTTATCAAAAGCACTTGCTGTTTCCAAATATTTATAGAATAGTATGTCCAAATTTACATTACAATTTGCATGCCTTTCCTTAAGGGGGCTGTCCACACTTTTAACAGCATGGGCCTATGGGGATTTCAATGTTAAATTCGTGTTCTTCAAACTGTTCTAACTCAAGAACGGGTAAAAGTTCAACAATGGGGTTTGATTTTATTCAAAGATTATTAAATT
>JAQIXP010004012.1:0-12132 GCA_034700285.1 Proteroiulus fuscus
CACGTGACACCTTATTGGTCAACTTTTGGCAAATGACCCACCCACCCAACTGCAAACGTCTTTAATGAACGGCCCCTCTTATAAATAAATAGGCCCTAAGCCTATTTAGAGCAATGTCTGCCAGCTTTCGGCCTGACTAGCTTCTTTTCCCGTACAATTTATAATAGAGAATTTGCTGATTTTGTGCCAAATTGGGGCTCCTAGTAGGCCTACGTGCCAATTACATGTGGTTTGCTGGCTTAGGCACGTGCACTGATGTCCCATTTTGGAACAAACTTTCCTTTAGGACAGTGCAGCTTGATTACAAATTTTTTAACGCATTTTCAAATGTATTTTAGACTTCAACCGACGACTACGTTTCCGCTGGTTCGGCTGAATATGGTTGGAAAGTGGCTTTAATTACCTTACTGGTGATTTTGGCCATTGTTCTTCTCCTCTTCCTTTGCTTCTGTTGTTATCGCCAAAGCCAGTAAGTTTATGAAACTAAGCTATACACCACTTTTATAACCTTAGCTAATTTACCGTACACTTTCGTTAATATCTTGTAAACTGAAACTCCCTTTGTTGTAGAAAACTAGACGAGCGAAAAGTTAAACCGATCGAAGACAAATCCACAGACACAACAATAAACAACAAGTCTCAAGTCATTGAAGTTGCCACATTGGAGCAAGGTCTAAGGTGAGGCCCAAAAAGCACGATTGGCTCCCCAATCGAACAGAACCCGCCTGCACTGGACAGCACCTATTTCACTTTGGGTATAGAAAGGTGCTGCACCGTACTGCACTCGCTTGCACTGAAATCTACCAAATGAACTACCGGTACAAATTCAATCGAACAAATCGCGCCAAAAATCGACAAGAAAAGAGGCGCTTATGGCGGCCCATTTCAAAATGGCCTATCATGCAGTTAGCTAGCTGGGAACATATTTTTTTATGTGGATGGGAGCGTATAGCTTCAATGATTGGGGGGAATTGGATAAAAAAAGCTAAAATCGAACTCGGTTCGAAACGACTTGTATTCAGGCAAAATTTTGGTTATTTTTTTAAAAAATAGGGACTTTTTATAAGCAAAATTTTGGTTTTGGGGGAGTTTAAACCTCCCAAACCCGCCCCCTTCGCTGGGCGCCTGCTTGTATTATTATAACAGTTCTATAGGGGGAGAAGGAAGTCTCTGCATTGCATAACTTTTGTGACCAGGTTGGGGGGGGGGAGGAAGGGGAATGTGGATAGAGATGCTCCAGAGGTAATTTACTGTACGTGCAGCATCTCAAGGGCGGATCTAGGCTCATCCAGAGGATCATGGGGGGGGGGGCCGGGGCATCTATAAATAGCAAAGCTAGACCACACCAAGGAGGAAGGGTGGTATGGGGGTATCACACCACACAGGGGGCGGATACGCCCATCGGGATACCGGGAAAATCCTGGTGGGCCGCGGGCTTTTTAAGCTACGAGAGCCGGATCAATGGACGGCAAACCAATACATTTCCCGGGCCGGTCAGTTAACGCATATCCGCATCTGACACCACAGGGGTAGCCATGGTCCCCTTGGCCAAAACCGCCCTTGATCTCCATTAGGAGTTTTGATCCCTGGTTTAAGGATCACCAGGGATCAATTGCTTCTAACCAGCTTCTATACTGGCAGCTAAACGTATGAGCAATTAACATTCAGGCATTGCTTGCACTTTATTCAGAGTCATACGAACAAGGGTGCAGCGAGGACTTAGTAGTGGGGGGAAGGTTTTCGGGCAGAAACCCAGCCAATTGGACGATTTTTTTTTTTAAATTAAGAGACTTTCATAGGCGAAATAATGATAATATGGGGGGATGGGGAGAGATGTGATTGTCTAAATGTGAGAAAAACATTCATTTCAGTGCAAAGAGGAACATTAGAGATGGCCAGAGCAAAAGCGGCATGAAGATCGCCCCAAAGTTTAGCCGAAAGAGTGGATCGATGTCGGACGAGGACGTCCTGTTGACCAATGGGGTATCCAAAAAGCCGGCCCAACCTTCGACTAACGGTAGAGCAGGAGACGAGCGCCGGATGTCGGCCGGGCAACACCTGGGAGGTGGCATCGCGGTGCGCGGCCAGCCACACGTGTCCTATTCTAGGCATCTACACAGTGGTCAAGATTCTCAACAATCAGGTAATCACAACAAGGGATATCAGGATCAGGACATTGCGCAGGTTGACGAGGTGGACGAGATCGTGGAGGAATATGCGATGGAGGCCCTTCCTCCTACAAAACAACCCCGTCAGACCATCCCTCCTGTAGTCGATGCCCAAAGGGCTCGTCCGCCTGCCAAACTTGGTCCGGACTACCACGAGAACTTTGATGATGAGATCGAAGAAATCATTGTCATAGAGCCGGACAGAGACCGTGTCCCCGGAGCTCCCATGCGCCGTGTAAGGCGCATCATCAAGCGTAGTCCCGCCCGGGTTGGTCCTGAGTACCGCGGCACAGAGGATGGCGAGTGGGTCCCGATGCAGTTGCCCGAGTGGCTAGGCAAAGTGCCCACGTCCGAGTACGTCGAGGAGTACGAGGGCGATGAGATGATGGGGGACACGTTGGGTAACCCCAGGGTCAGGAGAACAGGCCGGGAAGGTGGTCGGAGAATCCTGGTCAAGAAGTACAAAGATGGGGCAGAGAGCTTGCCAGGAGACAGATTAGAGTTCAGGGAAAACCAGAGGGGACGCAGGACCTTAGGGGAGGAGGAATTCCTCGACCGGTTGGATGGCCGGGGAGTGACCTCGACTCGGCATCATTCTCAAGAGCGGCCGAGGCACAGGTATCGGGGAGAGCGGGGAAGGGCACTGACCAGAACCTCCTTCAGGGTGGATGAGATGGACAGCGAAGACGATCTGATAGACTTGGAAACTATTCCAGACGACAAGTACGTGGCCAGGGGTAGGAAGGGTCACCGGGATACCGTGCAGGTGGAGCGGGAAAACCCGCTCAAGTCGAGGCGTCTGGGGGACGTGACCATGGACGATGGTGAGGCGGACATTGAGGACGAGTACGAGAGGGAAGGGTTTAGTATTAAGAGAGGCAAACAGAAACGGCTGACCAAGCAAAAACGACAACTGGAAATAGACGAACTACCGGCCGAGCACAGTATGGCTTCGCAAACGACGGAAACCGACAGCAAGTTCACCCAAACCCAGTTTAGGGCCCAGTCGGCCAAAAAAGCACAGGTGAATGTCGGGTTGGACGCGACGTCGGTCGATGCCAGGGGAGAGTTTGAGTTTGTGGCAAAAGGCGGAGCTCCAAACCCAGAGGAACAGGGTGGGTCCAACGAATCCAGTCCTCATTCTGGCGAAACCGTGGCCAGCTCAAATTTGGAACTGGCAAATAGCAAAACTAGCGAGTTAAATCTAAATAGTAATAATAATAAATTAAATAATAAACCACTAAAAACTAAAAAGGGGGAATCACGTTATATGGATTGGTATAATAACAAAAATGGCCGCAGCGACGTAAGCAAGCATAAGGCCCATTGCGAACGATTGCAGCAGCAGCAGCAGCTTCCCATTGGTAACGGAGAAACAGTTGTTAGGAGTTCTCATGAGGATGAAAATATTGCAGATGAGACGAAAGCCACATCCAAAATGAGACGAGGCAGCGACCCGATGAGCAATCAGCACCAACAGCTTCGTCGAGCCGACAATGCGACGAGGAGAACTGGCGATCCAACACTCGATGCGATGAACAATGAGATGAGATTAGGAGGGAATAGATTTGTGGCCGAAGAGGACGAGGATTCCGGCATCGGGCACACCGACACCTTCAAAAATAGCAAGAATAAGCAATTTATTGAAAAGAAAAGCCTGTTCACGATTGCCTACAATGGGATGCAAAACAAACAGGATGCTTTGAAGGATAGAGAAACATCAGCAAGTGCCAATAACAATCACAGAGATTCTTGAAAAGAGACAAGTGTTAAAAGCCAAAATGGCCGAGAAAACATTCCGTCCATTCACGGAAAAAACAAAATAATAAAACTCAAAGAGTTTCGACGATTCGAGAAAACATACCGTCCATGTATTAAATTGGGAAATGTGTTACCGAATATAAAACAGTGACTAAAATCTAAAAACTAATTAAATGCATGATACACAAACAATGTTTTTCTAAACTTACTGTTGCCGAAGTCCGAGTCGTGATGCGAAAAACTGGTTCGGTCCATCCGTCCATGTAAATAAAAATGAGATAAATGTGCGTTAATGTAATATAAAGCGATGTAATAATTTTAAATTAAATCTAATATATTAACATAGAAATTTAAATTACATAATTTTTAACACTAACCTTGTAAGAGGCACAAGACGAATAAAAATACCTTTAAATAAGTAAGCGACACATAATTCTGTAAAACAATTTACTAAAAACATGTTACACGAGTTTTAGATTCACTTTTGTAATGTATTTTGATAACTAGAATAAAGTTTCTAGGCCTCGTAGATTAGCGTGACGGTGAAAGGATAGGAGCCGAGTGATTTTTGTTAAAGTTGTGCCACATGGTTTGATATTATTTTTAATATTAAATATTTACTACGCTCTGTGTATATTGACTGATGTGGACTTTAAAAAACCGTTTCTCCTGTTCTAATGTGCTCCATATTATCCTTGTTTAAATAAATTTGTTAAGACAAAACTGGGGAAACTAGTTCTTCCGCAAAACGTTCACTAATCTCCATTACACCCTACTGAAATACCAATAATTCTACCTCAACGTGCCACAATCACTGTGAATTTGTTATATGTGCTTTTAGATAACTTGCCACAACATTTCAATTAATTTAACTTCGTACATAAGAATCAACATAAAATGTAATCTGGTAGGCAAGTAAAATTTTGAAAAAATTTGGGGAAAAAAAAATTCAGAGTATATTTTTGTCAATTTTGACCAATGAAGTGTACATTTGTATATCATCCAACTAAGCTAATTTCCCATTATAAATTAACTGCAAAATTATAATGTGAAATTGCCAAATCTTTAGGAAAGATTATAAGTTATTTAATTGGGCGATATTAACATCTGTGCAAAATTTGAGAAATATTCTAATCTATAAAATATTATAAAAGGATTTTTTTTAAGTTTCAAAATATAATTTTGAATTATACAAACTTTCTTAAAGACGGAAAAGCAAATTAAAAAAAAATATTTACAAATAATTATAATAATAAGATTAATTATGCAAAATATCAGACATATGTAAAACATAATAAATAGGCCAGCCTACGGTACACTCTCTAATGTTCAAATTCTAATGTTTAACTAAGAATAAACCAATTAACATACATACAAAAAAAAAATTAAAATTGTTCTGCCACATCCTAATCTGGAATTTTTGCTTTAAATTACATCTGAACAAGGATTAGGAATTTGAATAATAAATACTTACACATTTTTAGCAATACGTGTTCATAATATTTTATATGATATTTACAACTGAATTATGGCTATAATTCCGTAGTCGTGGCCACAGGAGACAGGTTAACGTGAGACCCACGTTGTCGCCGTGAACTTGCAAACCCCTCGAAAGGCGAGCCAGCGTTCTCATCGGAACTGAAATCATTTACACATATTAAAAAAATTTTACAAAGTGTGCATGTTTTTGAATCATTGCAGGTACACAAGGAAATAACAGAAAAAAAATACCTGCATGGGCACGGAAATTAAATGAAGCCCTTTACAGTTAAATTAAAATATACCTGTGATAAACTGGATTGTTAGCCGGTCTCATCGTATCCTCAAAAGCGACCCGGCTGCCAAAACGTTGGGATAACAGAAAATGATCTCCACCTTCGATGGAGTCGCTTTCCGTGGAAGAACCATTTCCGAGGGCCAGAGTGGATCCAGTATCCTTGGTTATGTAGGATACGTTATCGAGGTTCCCTTTAAAGTCGTACGTAATCCCGTTTTCCTCAAAACTACTATTGTCATCGAGATGTACGTTCATTTGGAGCACCTGCAAAATAGCATAGTACGAATAACGATATTGTTTGTTGAGATTTGGTTATTTACAAATTAGGAATATTTTATACGCTCTTATAATTTCAAACATACTAATTTTTGCATACAAACTTAACAAATATATTTGTTTAAAAATAAAATGAACTTTTGGATTGCAAAATTTCAAAATTATCAGGCAAAACGATAAGAGAACAATATGAAACAGAACTGGATGTAATTGGCCTATTCCCACGAGTTAAAAGAATGAGTTTCTATCAAATATTCGTTACCTGAGTTTCGTATGGCTTCAGATTGGGTTCGACTAAAACCGGCTCGTACCTTGGAGCTAACGAGAGTCGCTGAAGTCGACTGCGATACGTTGAAAACCTTAAAAAAAATCAAAACAAAATTAATTAATATGTGCAGTAATTACTATTACAAAAATAATCCAGCTTTTGTTCTAATTAAAGTATATAAAGATTATTTGGTCCAAAGATAATAATTTTTCTAAAGTAGTGATTTCTGAAAAATTAACATTTTGGCGCCACAACCTGGCTTTCGGCCAAAAATCAAATTTTAGTTTAAAAAATCACTAGATTAGTAAGTAATCTAGATTATACTCATCCATCTAATGCTAGAATGACTGAGAATGCATGAAACAAAAAATAATCAAAAAGTACATGCTTGCAAAATTCAAAAATCCGATTTAAATAAACTATCAATAATTAATTTTAAAGATTATATAGGCTCGAAGTATTATTACCTTCAATAAAACCCGAGTACCGCAATTTCAGAATGTGCCTTATTCAGTATTTAAATGTTTTAGTTTAATTTTTTTTTTAATTAATGCAAATAATTTAATTCATGCGTAATTCAAAATTCATTTCAGTAATAACTGTTAGTGTACTGTATCCATATAAGTGTACCTAGACAGAAAACTAAGTTACCTGGACCAAATGAAGCAAACGTAAATAATGCCGACCGTTCCGAGAATCGCGATGATGCAAGCCAATGCGATGAGGGCCGCTTGAAAGCCGTCCATTTCTTCTTCGACAATTATGCGTGACGGAGGCAAGACGGCTTGATTGGGCCAAACTTCGACAATCAGGGGGACGCGTACAGAATCCACGTTCATCCTCAACACACTCGACATGGCATATAACAGGGATGTCTCTTGGGGTTGGCCCATCAGAAACCTAATGTTATGAAAATCATTTATTTTCATCCGAATATTATGCAAGTGTCAGCACATAATGAAGAGAAAATCTCATTACATGCTTAATTTGTCGTCATTTACAGGAATAATTTCAAGCGTCTTTGGGTCAATAGCGTTGAACCACACGTCGGTGCTGCCTGGATCTAGCCCGATTTTAGAATTGTTCAAGTACTTCCGAGATTCGATCTTTTCAATGTTGATCACCAGCTTCGTGTTATCCTGCAACATTTCGGTTAACTTTCCCTTTTGTCCGGCAACTTTTTCGGGTGGGGAATCCAAAATGACAAGCACCAACCGATGCTCATCCGATATCAAATTAACCTAATAAAAAAAGGTAAACAGCATTTAGGCCTAAGAATCCAAACTCCAAAGTCATACTTTATAGTGCACGGACATTTAGCTTTGCGGCAGAGAAATTCTGAACTTTTATATATTTATAAACTCTATGGATGTAATATATTACCGCCAAAATAGTCGTTGAATTCAGATTGCTTTTTGATCGAGGATTATCAGTGGCCATGACGCTCAATTTAAACAAGGTGGTATTCTCGTTGACTCTTTCAAAAGTCCGACTATTGCTCACTAATCCGGTGTCATGATCGATCACGAAATAGCCACCCGGATCGGATCCAGGAACGATGCTATATTCCAGTTTCCCATACGAGCCCGAATCGTAATCCACCGCCTGGAAAACGATTTTAGAAAGCTCTTTATAAAAACAGACTACTAGTAGAACAATTTCCCACTGCTGCAAAAATTACCGTTATTTTTGTAAATGGAGTCAAAGCTGAGGCATCTCGGGTGACCGAGGAGACGTAACGCTGCCCAATCAGCTTGTGCATTGGAGACTGATATTGGAAGAAAGGGGTGTTATCATTGGTATCCTTTACAATTATGTTCACTTCTGTCATCGAACGAGAGGGATCTAATCGACAGAAAACATTTACAACCATTTTCCTCTAAATAAATCCAACTTTTACAAAGTGTAACCATATACCAGTGCGGGCCGCCACTGTATTCAAACGAATGATCAGTTGATACTGTGGATTCGTTTCGTAGTCCAGCTTCTGTCCATTGGTACGCAACTCGCAATTGCCGTTGTCAGCGGTGTTAACATAAAAATGATCTGCATTAAAATAAAATTTCCCGTTATTTTCTATTTGCTAACGTTATCCGTTGCGATAGTTCGCCACAATTTTACTTAAATATACATTATAAGACCTAAATACTTTCCTAATTCATTGCCACGTTCAATTTCGCAAACATTTTTAACCACAGAAATTGGCTTATTAATAACTGGCAGAGTTTTAATGATGATATTGCCCAAAGAATTTTCTTCAACTTCCACTCTGAGTGAAAATAACAGTAATGACAATTATTATTTAAATAACTAAATTGTTCTATACACATATATATTTTATTATTGTAGTAATGGTAGTGAGAAAGTTAGCTGAATAAGAAAATGAATGCATGCTGAACTTACGTGTAGGAGGCATCTGGAAACGCAGCTCCCATTTCAGGAGCAACAGTGGCGACATGGTCTACGTAAAGCGTGATAGTTGCTGAAGCGGTCAGCTGGGGACTTCCCAGATCGTAGGCCCTGATTGCTAACTAGAAAATAAAAATGCTGAGCTTAATGCAAAACTACATTACTACAAACTCAGGAAAATTAACATGCATGATTACTGCATTTTATGCATGCAATAAAATTGCAGGAATTTTGCAATTTAATAGAACAAATAATTGCAGTTGTACTTCAGTCAGAGGGTGTAATTCAGCAATAAGTTTAAAGTGAAATTCATTACCAGAAATACTACGGTACTTGTTTAATGTGGTATCACTGTTTACATTACTGCGGTTCAACTGAACATTTGCTATAGGCCTAATTTATTCTATTAACTGCAGTTAAATATAACCTATATTTTACTATAATCGGGTATACTTCCCCACAAAAATAGAAAACATGCATTACTGAAAATTCTGAAGATGGTTCTTTGGATAAATTGCCCTTCAATGTAATAACCCCAGTATCCTGCTGAATATCGAAGTAACTGTGACCGTTGTTGGGCAGCCCAAGCGCATATTTGACAAGATTATTTGGCGGCTAAAATTTAAGAAAACAAAATAAGTTGTGACAAAAATCAAACAATATTCTAAGATTTAAAAAAGCAGAAAATTCAATGAAGGAAGATCGAGACAAAAACAAAACTCACTGAGCCATCAGAATCCACAGCCATTACGGTAACGATGGTGGTCCCCGAATGCAATGTGTCTTGCAGTCGAATGGGCGATGGCACAGAGGTAAATACCGGAGGTATATCATTCCGATCCTAGTGAACATCAATACATAGTTCCCTTTTTAATTGAATATGAATTTGTACAAAAAAAATAAAAAAAACAAAACTGTATATACCAAAACGGTTATTCGGACAATGCAGGTAGCTTCTGGTTCATCCAAAAAATTCTCCCTAGTTCCAATCACGATTGAATAAAAATTACTTTCTTCGAAATCTAGTGGCCAAATAGTCCTCACAACACCCGTAATGGGATCGACGGAAAATCTGTTCACGGGTCCATCACGAATCACATACGTTATTTGTTTAAATTCATCCGCATCGTATGCCTATCAGTAAAAAAAAATAACAAATATTGAAAAAGAGTGCGGCGAGATATATTCACCCATGGTATTAAATGCCTTACTGTAACTTGCAGAATATCCATGTTCGCCACATTTTCTGGCACTATTCCGTCAAAGTAACGGCGGGAAAATATGGGCAGTTCGTCGGGAACATCGTTGGCCATGAGAGTGACGGTTGCGGTGGCAATGCGCGGATTCCTCGCACCATCCTGTGCGGTAACAATCACCAACTCCATCGGCTGTTTCTCAAAATCAAGCGGCTTCCTAGTTCGTATTTCCCCTGTGGTGGAATCAATTGTTATCGAGGACATTGAAGGTGCAGAATAATACACCATGCCATTGGCTCCCTCGTCGCTATCGGTTGCCTAAGAAAATCAGAAATCTTCAGTAACAATGTACAGCTTAAACTGTCTTTGATTAAAAGAACAGATACCAACTTTAACTCGACCAACGAAAACGTTGACCAAACCTTCGTCTATGTAGAAAACATAGGGTTGCCCCAAAAACTCCGGATTGCAATCGTTGATATCCATTACTTCGATATTTATCGTCGCATTCATGCTTAGACCAGCTTTATCGGTTGCTCTCACATGCAAGGCATAATGTTGCATCCTTTCTCTGTCCAAGGGTTGGCGGACAGTCAATATCCCGGTCAATGGACTCATCATGAAATCTCCTTTACCATTGCCATCCAAAATCGCATAAGTATATTTTTCATTCATTTCGGTTTCACCCTTAAAAATAAAATTAAAAAATGGTATAAAATACATATTATACTTGTAAACACATTTTGTTCCAAAATAGATTTCACTTACAAGTGACAAAATTGCAGAGCCTGTAGAAATTCCTTCATTCACTTGTACCTCGTACGCTTGCTTTGAAAACGATGGTCGAACAATCCGTCCGGTAGGCTCAACATAAACGTCCACAATACGGTGACTTACCCTAAACTCAAAACAACTTCGTTAAAATTGGGCAAACAAAAATGAAAATTAAAAATGGATTTACCTTCCTCCCTGATCGGAGGCTTGTACGGTCAAGCTGTACTGCCGTCCAGGTTCGAGAGGGCCGGTGGACTGTACGGCTCCCGATTGATTGACCCGGAATTTATCGTGTCCATCGTTGGACACGTGAAATAGAGAGTACATCAACTTGGCATTATCACCGTGGTCCTCATCACTCGCTTTGAGCTTAAATAACAGAATGAATAGACAATAATTTGCAATAGCTCATGGGGTCGAAAAAAGTGACTTTCACTAGACTAACCTGAGTGACCAATGTCGGATCCTGGCTTGGACTAATGGTGACGGCAGTGACTGGTTCGATTTCGGGATCATTATCGTTCACGTCATTCAGGTGAATGGTGATAGTCAATGGAGCGCTGGCGAGCTTACCAGTGGTCCAGCTGGTCAACTCTCGAGCAACCACTTGAAACACGTACTTGTCCGAATGAGGTGAATCTCTATCTAACTTGGAATCGTTGACCAGCAGGAAACCGTCTTTATTAACGAGGAACTTGTCGGTGGTCAGCTGAAATTCGTATTTCGGCACTGGGTCATCGCGCACCAGATCTTCATCCGTGACCTTAAATTGGATGCCGGTTTGTCCGAATGGTCGAGTGGTGACCAAGGTCCCGATCGTCGAATGCTCGTCTACGAAACCCTCCAGAGAGGACACATGCAACAATGGAGGTGCATTATTGGGCGCTCTTATCACGATGTTCAATCTCGCGGTTGCAAACCTCCGATTCTCTGAAATTTCTTCTGCCTAAAATTTTAAAATAAATCAGCCAAACAAGGAATAATGTGTCGTAATAGAAAGAATTGAATTTAACCTGACCTTAATAATAATCGAAACATTTTTGATGTAACTGCGGTCAATCGCATTGATTTGATGGATAACTCCAGAATTGGAATCAATTTTAAAATAATAGGTGTAGTTACCGAGGCTACCTAAAATTTCCAAGCCATATGTGATTATATAATAATAATAATATTCACATTTATATTTAAAGGGAAAGTCTCACTTCGGGCAACTTACTTTAAAAAAAAGGCCAAAAACGTTTGTATGGGTTCGAGACTTGAAATTAAAATTTAAATTAGACTTATAAACTATATAGTACTTAAAAAATCGCTGGAGCATTCTCCAGCATTAAACTGTGCTATACAGTCAATTAGTCTTATTTATCTTTATTTTAAAAGGAGATAGCAATGAAGTTTGAGACTGTCTAGGATGAAGCAAAATTACTTGATTAAGGGGGCTGTCCACACTTTTAGAAAATGCATGCTCCTATGGGAATCTCCATGTTAATTACCGGTACATAT
>JAQIXP010004013.1:0-12132 GCA_034700285.1 Proteroiulus fuscus
AGATTTGGAGTCAGCACACCAAATTCATTAACATACACAATAAAGATTCCCAGTAGCAAAATCTTTGTTGACCAGTGTAATTCATCTATAATTACAGAAATTAATTTAGCCAATACTATTATTGTTACAGTTACAGAAGTGAAGAGTAGCGAATATCCAACAAGGTATTATTCCTAAAAGTTACAAGTGGCGAATAATACCATTCCTTACTTTATCTTTTAAAAACTTCTCGTGACCTGCATTTGTATAACAATAGAAGTGGCGAATGTGACAATTTTCGCTCATATTTTTTTTGCATTTACAGTATTCAATATATAGGAAAACTAATGGATGTGCACATTCGCTACTTCACACTTAATTTATTTCGCTTTCCTGCAAACTTTATCAGAGTCAAACTAGCGAATGTGCATTGTTAAGCCTTTTATTTCTCAAATGACTTAACTAATTTACTAATTTAATTATTTAACAAAAATTAGCACATTCCCTATAAAATATATATCACCAGTTCACCAAATTTAACCCTTTTCATTTCCAAGTTATACATTTTCCCCATAAAAACGCTATTAGCTCAAAAGCAACTTTTGGCTTATTCGCTACTTGTGAATTAAGCCATCGAAGTGTCTCAATCATATTTGATTTAAATGATACTCCAACACTTAATTCTTCAATGATTTTGCAAAGCCCCTTAGAACTGGCAACACACTCGTACAAGAATGTTATCAATGATTGCTTACATTTAGGGGCAAATCAGGAAATGCCAGAAACGCTCGTCATTTGGAATTAGAGACACGAGTTGCTTCCACACCACACTTGAACAAGGACCTAAAAACACAACACTCTCCTGCTCTTCAACTTTGTAATTAGATTTTTTTGCTCTATCTTCAACGGATAAAAAGTTAAGATTTTCCATGACCTTAAAGGCTAGCTTAAAGGTCAATTTTTTTAGCACCATCGGATTCTTCATCCTTGCTGTCCTATTCCGTTCCGAAACTATGTTTCATTTTAACGCATATTTAGTAAATGTTTTGGTGCGATTATCTATTCTGAATCATGCACCCTGTATATGTCAAAGTAAAATATCGTTTATAATTTAGCTAAATAAAAAGCATAATAATTCAACCTGTAGACGATTTCAAAAAAAATCTCATTCGCTCATACAAGTTTAACCTATGACCAACAGAACTCCCTGCCTGGTAATTGCGTCATCATCTGACGTGCATTAAAACACCCCGACGACCTTTTAATCCTGCGCCTGGTTTCTAAATATGTCCATCACCTTCTTGTTGTTATACCAAATAGGCCTAAATTCCAATATGTGAATCAAAAACATATCTAATATCTCAATTCTGCGAGAAATATTATAAATGGCATATTTTCTCTTTTGCATCATATATATATATTTCTTATCGATCCATATAGACCCACCTAGATATTACAGGTGTATACGTTTGTGTCTGCTGCTGTTATACGCTGGCCATGGCACGCATTCCAAGTGTCCCTGACCCCTAAATGCATACACACTAAGCCATGGCCATGAAAGGAGTCTCTCTCTCTCTTCTCTCTCATTCTCTTTATATGATAAATGTATAGGCCTACACTCAAAACGGATCGATTCCACCATTGCATTGCCCTATAACAATGTCTATCCTATGCAAACACATCGTATATATAGGCTATAATTACACGCACTGTTCCGAATAATTACCCTTTAGGCCTGAACCATATTGCTGCACAAACTCACAGAATTGCGTGGAAACGCATATTTATTATAATTATTATGGGGCAGACCATTATCGTTTGGTTGTTCAAACACAGTGATATCTATACACACGCATGCACCTATATGTGGAAAGAGACGTTTCCTGCTATAATGGTTCTATTTTTCTATTTTTCTGAAAACTTTGGGTATAAGATTTTCGAGAATCCACGGGGAAGCCATTCTCGTAATTTTGCATTTATCAACTTACAGGATGACTATGAAGTCGCACACATCCCAATAAGCTATGATTTATCTGGAAGGGTTATTAATGATAAATATTTACAAAAAAATGTTGCAAAATAAAAAGAAATGAGGAGGCGTCATAAACTGGCATGCAGGGTTGTTTACAACATGGGCAGCGCCATATTGCTGATCTCAGAAAATTAAATCGTAGATTTAAATCAGACATTTTATCGCCATCGAATCATGTTTTTGAATTTAATTGAGCACGTGAATTGCACGTGATTATTCCCTAGATTTCTTTCAATTTTGCACGTGCTCAAACAGCTCATGCAAATATTCCAAAGATTTTTCCATGCGTGCTTAACGTTCCAAAGCAGAAAAACTGCGCCACCATAAAATTTGGCAATTTTTCTATAATGCACAGAAAAAAAAATACTTTCCATAATAAGAATACTTTATTGTAAAAATTCCAACTCAATTAAAATTTTGAGGTGTTTTTTGCTGTGTACACGTGGTTGGTTTTTTAGCAATAGAAATGGATGCCATCATTGGTCAATATTTTTCATGAAATAATGTTCTTTATTCTCATCTCTTTTATTCATGGTAATAAAGCTTGCAACAAATGAATTTCTCATTTTAACACTATCTCTTATTTCCTTTAAACATCACTTTGCACAAAGTGAGACTTTCCCTAAAAGTTGTATCATGAGAATGGAAATTATAAGAGTTTAAGACTACATCTTTGCAAATGAAGAATATTTTCAAAGTAGGCCTATGTTGTAAAACTATCATTTTTTGCTTTTATTCAAATTCAAATGTTAAACCATAGATCACGTACTTGCTCCCTACTTTGATAAAAATGCATTAATTTCCTATCACTGAAATTTGTAATCAACATTTCAAAAGCGCACAAATTTTATAATCTCTAAATCGTATATTTAAAACCGTTTTCCGATAATAGGCCCAATTTCTATCGTTCGATATATGAAATCGTGATAATTCGTATTTTTCTTAAATTTTTAATGGTGAACCATGTACGTTTCCCGAAGAAAGCATTATGTATAGCCACCCCCAATTAAGGGGAGGGGGAAGGGTTTCATCAAATTATTTTATAATTTATTTTGAAATCGTGCCACAGTTTGAAATGCTGTCGTAAGCCCACAAATACAAAAAATAGCTATTTTTTAATATTTAAAAAGATAATGGATTATCAAATTTTATTGTATACAGTTGCAGTCACAAGCTGAGTAAGATTTGTTTAAAGGGAAAGTCCCACTTTATAGCAAGTAATAACTTACCAAGAACTTACTAGATATAGTAGATATGAGTGCATGGCATATTTTAAAAATCACGACATTTACCAAATACATGTTAGCTAGGTGCCATTTTTCCATAGATTTAAGCAGACACTGAAAGTTAGTGGCGCCCTCTAGGACATGCATGTATTCATGTTTCATGAGAGCTGATGCCTTTTATCCAGTAGAGGGCGCTACACAGTGTCAGTAAAATGGCACTTATTTGGGCTTTGCATTTTCAACCAAATCCATGTACCCTATTCAGGTCATTTTATTTAATGATTTGTGGGCTCAAATCAAATTGCAATTTTCATGCATATTCTAAGTTTTTCATGCTCTTCTTCCTATACAGCCCATTTCTTTCAAAGTGGGACTTTCCCTTTAAAATAAATTGTTAGACGTATATACAAAACTGCATTCATGATTACTGATGTTAAAGCTGCACAGTCCTGAAGAAGTTTTTGTTCTAAAATGGGGTTGAAAGCACGTGCCAATTACATTTGATTTGATGGAATATGCACGTGCACTTGGCCCCTTTTTGGAACAAAAATTTGATACTTTTATTCTCGACTGGATGCGAGGCCTATACTTGGATGAATATATACACATGCAGGTATATATATATGCTCAATAATCATTTAGGCAAAGTTATAAATTGTTATGAAAGTTATAAATTGAAGCAAAAAGGTTAAAGGACTAAACTGAAATGATCTTTCATTCGTCGTAATGGATGAGACAGTGAGACTATATTTCAAGTAAACTAATAATTATGTAAGAAAAATATGGTATTATTTACGCATACTATGGATAGGAGCTTTTCAGGAATTAAGTTATCATGATTACTGGTTGAAAATAATTGCTTTTTTAATAAAAAGAAGAGTTGCGTGACTATACACTCTAATTCCTCATCAATATGTGTTTCTTTTTGTCCATTTTTAGACCACGGGATTTTATTTTGTAAAGCTGTAGTTCTTTTGTTGACCATTTTCAAAAATTTCTTAGCCATATTCTCTATTGAATAAAAAATGACGTTAATAAAGAAACTCCGAATAAAAAAAATATCTAAATGCAAGTTGATGAAAATTCTTGACATCAGTGTAATGCGGTTATACATTGCGGATCACTTGTGTTTACATTTAAACAACCAATAACACGGGATGACAGAATGTGACCAGTTACCCATTTATAACAGTTTGAAAATGTATGTTTGCCTGTGTATAGGCATGGCCTACTAGATATAACTGGCCTGTGCGACGATCGCTTTCTCTATATGGAGGGTCGTGACAGAGATAGGTGGCGCCAAAAGTTTGTCCTAGCTAAACCCTATAGTGAATGTACATGTAATGTTTAAATGCTATAAAAAGATTTTATTTATTCAAAATTTATTTGTCCAATATAATAATACAAAATTTTATTTAAAAATGTATTAATATTCTTGAAATTTTGAAAATTTATTATTATGATATTTTGGGAGGAAAAATCCAACTTACCCTTCATTTACTATGGAAAAACATATTTGAATATATAAATTTTTATTTGCAATTGGGAAGTTGTAACATGAAGTTTTTCTGCTTTAAAATATAAAAGGGGAAGATGAAGCACAAAAATAAACCCAAATAATTAATTTAAAATCCAGAAAATGAAGTTTTTGTGATAGTTTTTGCGTGCTACACAATATATAATAGTATTATTAGTATATATATAATATATAAATATATAATAATAAATAAATAATACATATATAATATATATATAATAGTATAACACAATGTATCTGCACTCAGCTTAAAATTTAAGGACAAACTAGTGGCGCCACCGCCAAAAATTCCATTACCATTAGGGACTTGGCGTTGCAACGGCCAGTTATATCTATAGTAGGCCATGGTATAGGCAAGTGAGCATTGTAGTATTGGGTAAGGTTAGGTTTGAAGATATTAGGACTGCAAGAGGGGTCTGGGGGAGAAGTGGGGGGGATGCAAAGACCCTGTTGAATGGCAGCACATGAAAACACTAACTTCACTATTTGACACTACATCGTTAGCTTGTAATTTAGTTAATAACTAATTTTTTTTCTAACTTGTCGTTTTTTGGGAGGGGGCGATCACCCCGAGCGTTTAACTCCCCCAGAAAATCCGCCAGTGATAGGCCTACCCATGCATCCAACAAGTTAACCACGTGTGTGTAATCCCTATGCTGGCAAATCGACTTCATGCATATAGTTGCAGCTTTATGCTTTTCCAATAGATTGCATACATATCTAGGTAATTGTAGCATAAAAATGAGTAGATTCCATGAGAAAATGGATGCTTATAAGGGAGATAGCAGCTGTTGATCATTTATATATATATACCGAGACTTGCCCTCGTCAATTGATATAGGCCTAGCAACATTAATTCAATACAATAACTGGATGAAATTCGCTCGATAGGTTATGGTAAGTCAAGTGTGTACGAGGCCCACATTGAGTTCAGACGACCTTTCAAAAATTTTCAAACACAACAAAGCATTTCATATATACGAGATTCAACCCAGAATTCAACGTCTAAAAAACGATCGAAACTTATTGAATAAAATAAAAAAAAAAAAATCATACAATAGAAATACAAGCAGAAGCTTATGACATTAGAAATGTATAGACCTTATCGGCAGTAAATCCGCTTTATATATATAATAAAATCAAAGAATCCGCACAATGTTATGTTCTCCTGCAATTTTTCTCAATTTTCGTGCAATTTGGATCTGTTGAGTTAATTGAGGACCTCTGAGGCTGCACATCCCAGTACATATACTATATATAGTTATAAACCCACATCCCATAGAATGGCAGGGAATTATATTTAATACTAAACTAAATTATTTTTATCCTCAATCCAAAATATTTTTCAGCTTATGGTCGCACGTGGGGTATTTAATAAACTTAGGTGTATTTTGGCGTTATGACCATGTAACCAAATGGTTACATGGTCTAAATCTGCAGCGTTTTTGCAGTAACCGCTGTCGTTTTGGTGCGCAGGATCACGGTGCGAGGTAACAAAAAGGGTTACCCACTGGTGAATCGTGATGTATATAAAATACATATAGGTAGAGTATCAAATGAGATTACAGAAATACGTTCACTTTTTCATGGTTATAATATAACATAGGCCTACCTGGTATATGATAATGCATGCTTACAGTTAACTTTATACTTTCTAAATAAAAATAATCTTCCCCTTTAAACAGGATGTCATGACATCAATATATGCCAGGAATGGCTACATTCTCATTTCCTAAGCAGATGTCATTATAACATACTCCTGTCGCATCCGTTCACAATTTCACAAATATACACGAGACGGTATACTCGTAAAAGAGATGCTCTAAATTTAATTTAGGATGGTGCTATATGCGCTAAAATGTTATAGTCTTAAGTTCTTAACGATTTAAAGATAAAAAAAAAATCTCCTGATTTCAAGTCCAGCTCAGATGTTAAAACAGCAAAACCAAAAAAAAATAGTCGGTTCTTAGTTGATGGTAAGTTCACTAAGGCTAATTTCGACTAAATATTTACACCTCGTACTATAATTTGCAACTTTTTAACTTCCAATGCTAATAATTTTAATATTCTAAAAACTTGCAGTAGGCTATATTTCCAGGGAATATAATTCCACCCAACGATACGGTACCCCATTGAGTCAAATACGGCCAGTAAGTTACATAATTTATGGACGGCCCGTACTTTTATTTAAATATTTATAAAGAAGACGAGAATGGCCTAGAAAAACTAACTATACTCTTGCCAACTGGGTTAATTTTTCTCTTAAGACCAGTGAGTGTGTCTAGTCTAGATAATTCATAGTTGAGTGCTCGTTTTTAATAATAATGGTCTTGACGTTTTCATGGGCGTATATTCAATATATTTAGCCCTAGTTCAGTCACGCATTTTCATCTAAAGCCTGAAAACTCTCATACTGGCGATGACTGTACGCAGTGAGACATTTACAGCGACTTTAAAGGTGACCTTTAATAAATATAAATGTATCCCTCATTATAGTTGAAAGATGGATCAACTGTATGACAAATAACAATGATCTTGTCCATGAACCGGATCCATGCATGCCCCTAAAACAACATTCTAAAGTTCTAAAGCACTTCTTAAACCCAAATATTGTATCGAGTTTTATGTGTGTGTTAGCAACAATGCTTCCTGTGAGCTTTCTTCCAGATACGAACAGCATTAAAGACGTACAAAATAAATACTAATATTAAGAATATATAAGGTTTCTATTTCTACTTATTTTCACTGGAGAGTATTTCCTGCTCGAAGCAAAGAAGCACAATGCAAAGAAAAAATCAGTGAAGAAACAACATGAGAAACTGCAACTGAGCTACAATGACGCAAATAATGACAATTACAGCTGGACTAGCTGCTGGACCAGTGATCATGGAATGAATTAGACACGTCATAGACCTGAGCCAAAGATTGCCACCATCATCTCCTCAAACGTCTTGAACACTGGCTGAGCCAGAGTGCTGGGGGCCAGTGGGGGGGATGGTAGGTCACGGGGGTCATGACCCCCCCTGGGGGTTCAATATGCGACTCAATGCACGTAGGCTACATGTACATTCCAGCCATCAAATGTCAAAAACAAGCCCAATTTCGGAACAAAGTTTTGTTCTAAAATGGGGCTAATTAATATTTTAAAAGCACGTGCCAATTATATTTAGTTTGCTGGAATATGCACGTGCCTCGAGCCACGAGGCTGAAGCCCCATTAGTGCGTGGTAGATTCCTAATAATTTTGGATCCTATATGTGGGGGGGTTTTAATTAACCTCCAAAAACTCTCCCTGGGTACGCCTATACTCGTATATGCTTTCAATACGAAAATAATTGAAAATCTCACGACAAAATTAACCCTGATTTTCTTGTTCTTCCAAGATTAAAACGTATAATAGGATGAATGCATTGCATGCATGATTGCATGCAGGGTTGCAGCCAGGATTTACAAATGGGGGGTTTTAGGACCGAAACCCCCAGCGGATTGTGCTACTTTTTTTTAAAAAAAAATACGACAACTCCATAAAAAGGTGACAAAGAAAAAAAGTGTTCCTACCGAATCATCCGTGATTTCCACAACATCTGAGCTCTCGAACTCTGCTGAATTATACAGTTCTCTTTTAATTATGGGCCGCCGCAAATTGGATCGAAATTTTCGTTTTAACGTTGTCATCATCATGCTACAATATGTTTATACGGTTATTTTTCGCTCGCACCAAATTGACGTCTTCCAGGGCAAAAGTATAGTTATCATAACCTTTTAGCTTAAAAGACTTTTCAAGGTCTTTTACAGCATCTAGATTACGTAAAACGACAAACGTCTACCTTCTTTCCTTGACTTCATTTCCATAGAAAAAGCGAAAATCACAAGTAAATAAAAACAATAATGCTATTCTCTGTTGAATGCTCATGCATATCTTCAACTGTTAAAATGCTCAAAATAGCGAAAATCGTTAGTAAACTTTTATATTTTCCAAACAAATAAAACTTCTTTGACGAAGCACCCTTCATTTACCAACCGAACTTTCAGTGATGCCAAACGACATAGCGTAAAAAATGTAGGGGAAAAGCGTCACGTGATTTCTGATCCCGCCTAATCTTAAAAAAAGGCTCGCGTTTCAAAACAGAGATTATCAAATTTGATAATCTCTGTTCAAAACTTGAGTTGAGTCTGAGATGGTAAAGTCTAAGATGCAGTTTTTGTAATTAAATAATTAAGATTCAACCATTTTTGGACCTCTGCACTGATCTGGGCATGATTTTTGGGCATAATAATACGGTAACACTGTTGAAATTACGCGCTTTATATAGAGGGCTATGAAATTACGTCTTCATTACAAAAATTTTAAATTATTTTGCAAAATAAAATGCATTTCCTTTAATGAACGTTCTTATATTAAAATAAAAGGCATTTTATAAGCTCATTTTTTTTTACAAATAAATAAGGACTTATGGTTCATTTCCTTTGAGATAAATAGGCGGTATTTAGTCACAGATCGATGGTTACCCAAGATATTATGGAATATGGAATCGCTGTCAATGTCTAGACATTAATGATGTGGAGGTAGAATAATAATTTGAATTTAAAGGATTATATCTTGTACTTGAACGATTATTCCTCTCAAATAATTAATCTAAAAGTTAAATCCCATGTGTTTATTTCGTGCAGAAAATCTGGCAATGATTTTCCATTAAAAAGATTATTTTCATAGTGAAGTATGTAGCCCTCTTGACATTAACGAAGGGTTAAGCTATTCTTCTAAAATGCTATTTAAAGAGAAGGATTATTTATAGTAAAAACGGGATCCTGACAATAGATACAAGAAAGCAAAGCTTATTCTATTCTTGAAAAATCTTATTAAACCTGGGCATTGAGATATATTAAGAACATCCTAAAATGAAGCCCAAAATAAAGAAGGATATCTTTTAAAAAAAATGCAAATGTTCTACAAAATTCAAGATAATTTTTTATGAATATAATTTCACTTTATACACAGTATAGTGGTACTGTGGTACCAATTGGAGACATGGACATTTTTTCGTGGGCATTTCTATTAATCAATGTTTCCAATACAGTATATGGTCATTCTGGGTCAGTTTCATTTTCAAAATTTAATTGACTGTCAATCAATATTTCAATGCTAAAGAAGATAGATTTTAATAATCCCCAAAAAAAGTCAAATAAACACGTTTTAATGGCTGGATTAGACAAGAAATGTCATGAATTCAGTTGGTTTTTTAAATGGCCCAATGGTGAATTAATATATCGTACAGTTACTTTAAAGGGAAAGCCCCACTTTGAAAGAAGTGGATTGTAAAAAGAAGAGCATGAAAAATATGAAAAATTTTAAAATTCACGGTAATTCCAGTTTGATTTGAGCCCGCCAAACCTTAAATAAAATGCCCTTAATACATGGATTTGGTTGAAAATATAAAGCCCAAATAAGCACCATTTTACTGACAGTATGCAGCGCCCTCTACTGGATAAAAGGCATCAGCTATCATCAAACACGTACACACGCATGCCCTAGAGGGCGCCACAAACTGTCAGTGTCTGCCGAAATCTATGGTAAAATGGCGAACATGTATTTTGGCAAACGTCGTAATTTCTTCAATATGGAATCTCTGCTGTAATTATTATTGTCACAGCCATTCATAAGTGTGAGCATTTAAATATCAATTGTTACAAAGTGGGATTTTCCCTTTAAAATTTTCATCTACAAAAGGAATTTGTCCAACTGTCAGATACTTGTTTGTGTAAGTAGTCCTGCCCATTAATTCTGGGTAATCCTCCTCTATGCTCGTATCCATGTAAAATTCGTATGACTCCCTCGGAATTAGTCTTACCTGATTTTCTTGGACTTGTTTATTCTCTACCTTTTTCAAAACCTCCAGTGGAAGGACATTAAGCCTACTCGGAGTCGCTTCTCTCCAACATTCGATCTGCGCTTTAATTCGGATTTTTTGTCCAATTTCGATCGGTTTAGAACGATGAATCTTGACCATCGGTCGATTTTGACTAGAGACAATGGCCAACACATGGCCATTTCTAGGAACATTTTCATCTTCCTACAATTAAAAAAATGCGAAAAGCAAAATGAAATGACCGTAGTTCTATAAGCGATCCGAGAATTAATTCCATTTTAACAAAATATGCGTCTTTATACCTGATTATTTACGACCACATTCTCTTTATTTAAAACTAAAATGAATAAAAAAAACCACATTATTTAACGTGTAAAAATTCAATATGACATTCTCCTCGTGAATAAATTTGAATTACCTTTGCTAATCATTGACATTAACTTTCCCTTGGATTTCACCTCAAAATGTTTGTTTTTCCCCAATTTCTCGGTCATCAGACGAAACCAGCCACAAACGGGCTAAAACAGAAAAAACATTTAAAAGAGTGAAATCAAAGATTAGTAAAAGAAAATGAAAAATTGTGGGGCAAAAAATCTTACTTGTTTTGTGACGTGATCAATTCCGAATGACATGCATCCCAAAAATTCACTATTCCTAAAAGTTTAAGAATTTAGATATTACTGGTAATCCTACTGCGCATGCTCAATTAATCTGGCGAAAATTTCTCCGTTTATATTTATTTACCTTCTTGATAAATCCCGATGCCAGACTGATATCAAAACACGCTTTCCTTTATCATTGCTCAGTAATTCACTTCAATTAAATGTAAAAATTATTTTTTTTATTAAAAAAATAAATAAAAAACGCGAAAGGAAAGAATAAAGTTATTTCTATGAAAATATAGTGGGAGCCAGATTCATCGATTCAACGAGAACTTACAACGAGAATTTCTGATCGAAAAATGGAAAATTATTTTTCTTGATCAAAATGGTTCGGCAGCACGGCTTTCTCGAATGCCTTGGAATAATTTCAATCTGGAAATAAAAATCGATATAATGAAGTAGGGCCGTAAATAAGGGGTAGGCAGGGTAGGCAGTCGCCTACCCAGAAACGGGAATAGGGGCGTAAATTTGTAAGAGTTAACCTAACAAAAATTTGTATTCATAGCTGATTAAAAATATTTTTAACAATATTTATTAAATCAGAACGAATTTGACAAATTTTCGCCCTTTACCAAATACCTATTAAATAAATACAGCCATTTAACATAGAGGATTGGCCAGTATTGGCCTCGCTTATGTCCACATTGCCCGAGTAGAGTGGCCACAAACGTGCTTTTCCCATACGCATAAGTACCTTTCTGGACAGCCACCTTTCAAGGGTGCATTGTCTACTAGGGAAAACGTGCAAAATATTTTAATTTCAGAGTTTTCCTTGACAGTGGCGGATCCATTGGGGAGTTCGTGGATGTCCGGGGGGGGGGGGGGGGGGG
>JAQIXP010004014.1:0-12131 GCA_034700285.1 Proteroiulus fuscus
CCTGATAGTGGGATCACCCCCCCTACCATATGGCATTCATTTGCTGCCTGTAGGGTACTGAGTTGAATTGAATTGAACCCTGTGGAAAAATGACGCCTAGAACGTATTTGGCAAATGTCATAATTTAATTTTCCCAAAAATAATATTAATAATAATTTTGAAATTTTCGGGATATTTTCTATAAACCCTTTTTTTGAGCTATAATTCCCCCCTCCCTGCTCCCCCAACCAAAATTTTGCCTAAAAAAAAACCCCTCTTTTTTTTAAAAATTACTAAAAATTTGAGAGTTTCCACCCCCAATACCCCCTTCCTTCCCATTTGTAAATCCTGGCTGCGCCCCTGGCTATATGGACTTTATTAAGTTATGGAAAATAATTTTCAAGATTAAAAATATTTGGATGAATAATGTTCACCCAGTTGCATTTTGGGAAATGTATGGATCTGACCTATGGTCACTGTCAGTCGCAGTGACACCTTTATTGCGAAAGATGGTTCGTGAGGTGCAAAACAAAACTTTTGAAACTTAGCTAAGACATGATTAAGATGACTAACTATATTTATGTAGCAATAACTCAAAGTGAAATTTTCAAATAAATAACATTTGTTTGGACAGTGGGGGTAAAAACTGCGAGTGGGCAAACCGTCTGCCTACAATTAAGGTTTCAAGACACCTATGAAATTATTGTTTGTTTGTTTGAGTTTTTATAATATTTTTTTTACTATATAAATGTCTGCTATAGGCCTGACTATGAATCCTCATAAATAATTAAGCATACATGTGTTAAATACAGTATGCCAACCACGCTGTGGTCAAGCTAAACTGGCCAGATCTTCACGACCATCCATCTTCATTCATTTCCGCTCAAAAAATTTGAAAACAGACTTTAGTTTTAAAGTACTGTATTTCATGTGCCCCATTTATACTTTTAAAGTAGGACTATATCTTAATTTTTTTTTTATTTTTTAGACGGGTTAGCCTCAATAATCTTAAGCTTCTATAGCAATTGCCGTGACTTATCTTTAGCGGAAAACATTCTTGTTTTGTGTAAAAATGAACTATCGATAGAGACATCAATGTCCAAAAAAGTATGGCAGTTCCATGTAGGCATAATGGTATTAAATTAATACCGGTATCAGCGGTACCGATATGTGCTATCCGAAGGCACAAAAAATGCACATAGGATACATAGCTATAGTGAAACCAAGCAAAAAAAAGGGGAAAATATCCTCTACTGGTGAGGAGTTGAACTACACAGACCAATCCTGTTTGCCTTCTCACCAAAAGTTTTCCTTCAAGAGTATTCCTGCGCAAGTAATATTTAGCCTATGGCAGGATGGTTTAAGTCAGGGACTATTTATGCACGCTTATCTTTTTGCTCGGTTTCACTAGATCTATAGTAAGGTACGAGCCTAGTACATGCAGTGTGCTTTTAGAGAAACAATATAGGCCTATTGCATGTTCATAATTTTCGTTTCTGGCCGCTTGGTGTGAATTCTTGTATATGTTAGGGTTGACCTGACTATAGGGACAGAGGTTATAGAAGAGGTCAAGAGTCTCAAGGCGATAGAATTTGCCCTTTTTTGTTACTGGGTGAGGTGCAATCAAAGCCAATTATCATAGTTTGGAATTTGCAAATCATTTGCATAAATACTTTTAATAATTACGAAACACTAAATTTTATTGTTTTCAATTACAACCTCATTGCCTTCCAGAAAAGTTTTAATACAGAATGTGTAAGGGAGGCTTGAATTGTGCAGCCATTTTGAAAATTCACATGTTGTTTGCACAAAGTGATTCAGTGTGGGACTTAAAGTTTGCATAAATTGATTGACCATGCATGATTGGTAGGTGTTGTACAATATATAAAATAACTTATTATTGTAAAAAATGAAATACATGGAAACCTATATAGATGGAAAAGTCAGGGAAATTGGTTAAACAGACAAACACAGACCCAAATTTGTGATGGATCCTTATTTTAGTATTAAATAAAAGTAGCTTGCATGATGTATTTTGTCACATATAATTTGAAAAAAAGTCTAGAAAAACAGGGAAATTTGCAAATTGAAACCTGGAAAAGTATGTAATTCCTTTATTCAACTATTTATTGTATTTTAGTTTGATGCATGCAGTAAGCTAATGACAGTAAAAGGGGATTTTAGCAATGTGCCTATGAGTGACGTCACACTAATTTATAATTCACACGCTTTTCTGCAATCCTGCTGTGACTTTGGGTGTGACAGAAAGTAACTTTCATTGCTTAGTGTCAATTGTACCAACCACAGTTAAGTCTTAACCCTGGGTTATTTTGATCATGTGACCAATTTGGGCCAATGAAAATTCAGGAAGGTAGAGAAAACCTAAGTTCAACGGGGTTAAAGTTAACCCTTGCTGGTACAATTGGCCCTTAGTAAGGTGTTTCTGAATTACAGCGCACTGTATCTGGTAAACATCTTAAAATTGCGTTTTGTTGAATACAAATCGCTCATTATTAAAATGTCTGGAGTAGGAAAGCAAAAGCAGGAATTATTCTGTGGAAATTTGGTAATAATAAGTTGTGGAAATCCAGGCAAGTCTTTTGATTCACGTATTCACCTTAACCCGTGCCCTTTAATTCGTGTTGATACGTTCATCATATCGTATTCAGATATGGTATGCATGGGTTATAATGAACTGTAACCTTGTATCTGCCCAGATATAAAACGTGCTATATGCTACATCCCATTTACAATTTTTTTTAATCAATTGTGCTGGGCCTAGTGTTTACCAGTATAAAAAATATGAAATGCACAAAAAAACGTAAACGCTATTAACTTTTTTTTTTCTTTAAACAGGTCGTGAAAACTTTGGCCTTTACACGGAAAGGAGAATAGTCGTGATTGTTGTTGTTCCAGACTTGTTTTCCATCGTCATGTTGTAAAGGTAAAAGGATGTTCGCCTCCATAAAAGATCAAGACCTTTTTGGCCTCCACCCATTTTTAATATTCCCGGTCCCAAGTTGTGTTGGGCCTGGAGAATAAGAGAAAAAAAAAAAGCAGCTCCCTGTTATTTATATAAAATAATATGCATGAGAGGTAACATCCAAAATACCACCGGTGGTCATCTCCTTGGCATGCATGCCCATTAGGCCACGATAAAAGCCCATATTTCACCCTGTACACTTGAACTGTTGCCCCACCTAGAATATACCTTGATGAGGAGCTACCACTCCTCCCTCTCATGGTAACCCTTGGTTTTCATCGGGGAATACTAATAAGCCTTGCTACGTGACCATTTCTACTAATATTCTGCATTTTGTCCCTTTACTTTTTTTAGGCAGACTGGACATGCGCGCACCTGTGTGACCACCACGAGCGCAGCATCCTCGCACGTCAGGGGCTCCTCCCTATTTCAATCATGAAAGAACCTCCTTTGGAAATAAAGGAAGGTCGAAGACTGAACATTCCCAAATGCAAATGTAAAGTTGTCATGGAAAAGACTTCTCATGGTCACCCTGTTTGATGTAGGTATCAACTTTGACATTTATCCATTGGTTGTCTGACTTGTCTCGCCATGAGCATGCCAGAAGTAAAAACTAAAATTGTGTCTGCTGAAGGTATGATGTTAGGCATTTGGCAATTTATGTATTGCTCTTCTGGGGGGACTACCATCTTGAAACCCTTCGTAATCAACTTGGAGAATCCTTGAGTTCAGTATAGTTAGCTAGTTAGTTAGTTAAAAATGAAAGTCCCACTTTGAAAGAAGCTGGTTGTAGGAGAAGGAGCATAGGACAAATTTAGGATAGGCACAGAAATTGCAATTTGATTTGAGCCCACCAATCAATAAATAAAATCTCCCGAATGTGTGGATTTCAGGATTTGGTTGAAAATGCAAAGCCCAAATAGGTGCCATTTTACTGACAGTATGTAGCGCTTTCTACTGGATAAAAGGCATAAGCTGTCATGAAACATGTAGACAATAATGTCCTAATGAGCGCCACCAACTATATCAGTGTCTGCTGAAATCTATGGGAAAATGGCACCAAACGTGTGCATTTTGGCAAACATCGAGATTTCTTTATGTAGTATGTGTGTGCAATTTAAATATTACTTGCTACAAGTGGGACTTTCCCTTTAAGGAACAAAAATAAATAACATCAAAATTTTGCCATAATTTTTTTATTGTAAAGGAATGTAAATATCTGAGTTTAGCTGCTCTAGTTCGCTGTTTCCAAAGTTGTTGTTGTTATTTGATCAGGGCAGAAATCTAGAGTTTTAATGGAGCCTTCTACAGGTGCAGCGCACCATGGGTCATCTGTCATGTGTCCAGGTATCCAGTCTTGTAACCATTTTAATGAACAATCGCAGTAAAACGGATTACCTGGAATTTTAAATAGATATTATGAACAAAAATGATGAGGTGTTAGCCTGTGTTGCCTATGCATGGATTCCAAGAAGTGTTGAGGTGCTTTATGCTGCAAATGGTAACCACAAGACCAGTGCGGCAGTGGGAAAGATGTAAGAAAATGGGAAAGTGACAAATTTAAATGTCAAGAAATGCAGTGACAAATTTGACAAAATTCTCTTTTAAAAAAAGCAACTGAGATACAAACTAAGGTGACACATTTTAACAAGAAATTGCAAGTTCATGTTCTGCAAAAAATGTTTCTACTTAAGTTTCTGTAGAAACTTGACCTGAATTTGCAAAAATCTGATTAAGCTTTTAGTTTTCTGCAGAAATTTTTCATTCTGAAAATGTTTGCAGAAACTTTTTAGAGAATGATGGGGCTCTTTCAAAAAAGTATTCAATCACAACAGTTGGATTTTGGGAAAGATTTTAAGAAAGTATACCTTCTATCATGGAATCTCTGCAAGACAGGGATTAGAGTGTATATATAAAACAAGATACGTCAATTGACTAACGTAAGGAAACTTCAAAATTTACCCTCTAGAAAGACATAAGTTAATGGACTGACGATGGAATCAAAAGTCCCATTCTCCAGGGTTGTTATTTGGTTATTCTTCAGTTGCAATTCCTGAATGTTGTCCATGCCTGCGAAGGCGTCCTTGTCGACATAAGCAATGTCGTTGTTATCGAAGAATAGATTGTGTGCATTCTTCACATTGCCAAATCCGGTCAGACTTACCAGTTGGTTATTCTGAATGGACAGTTCAAGAAGACTTTGCAAGTCTTCGAAAATATTGGCATCGATTGTTGTGAGGTTGTTGTAATCCAAGTTAAGTTGCTGCAGGCTGGTGCAGTCAGAAAAAGCATTGACTCGAAGGTCCGAAATCTGGTTGTTGGCAAAGTATAAGCCGAGCAGATTGGCACAGAATGAGGCAAACAGTCTGCGAGGTATTTCTTGCAAGTTGCAACTGGGAAAGGCTAAAGAATACACGTTGTGAGATGTGAAAATGTCGTCGGGAAATAAATCAAGGTTTGAATTCTGTAAGTTAATGTACATGGGAAGGGAATCCGAGTCAGAAAGATTCTTCAGGAAATTGTCCAAACATGCCACGTCGTCAAATGTAATTAGATTTGTGCACTGAATAATATGGTAATCATCCTGCGGGAAAAGGTCCCTGGCATCTTGGCAGTTGCAACCTGTAGCTTCCGTGGCTACTCCGTAGCCATAAAACATGTTGAACAGTATGCCTAGAAATATGGTTTTTACCTGAAATTCCGCCATGTTTCTTCAGGGGACATGCAGAAACAAAGTTCTTTAGAAATTTTTTTTTAGCCTACTGCTTATCAGTGTGATAGTTTAATCTCCATCTTGATTTAGCTCTTGATACTTATTTTATCTACAGTTTTACAATTGGTGATAATGTGATATGGGTTTGAAATCTTGAAATTTTGAAAGATGCCACTTGTCTTTATCAGATATATAATAGTTTTAAACTCAAGACTGTTTGTTTATTCAGTTTTAAAGTCTTAAACACTAAAATAGACATATAAGTATGCCCTAACTAAGACCTGGGTCAGGTATGATCGGAAGTCTGTACTCTATAGCAATTATGGTACCACACAGGGTAGCTTTTTTGGGGAGGAGAAGAAGTGGGACAGCTCCTTGAGCTTAACCAAATCTAATTCAACTAATCCTAAGCTCATTTAATATGCATGCATGTGGGCAAGAAGTTCAGGGGTGGGAAGGTAATTATCCCCTGATATTCCTTCCTCCAAATTTGCTACTGCCTAGAACCTGTATTAGTCAAAGGGAAAGTCCCATTTTTTGTAGTTGTTCACAGTTACTAGAGATGAATGGCAGTGACAATAATAATTGCAGCAGAGTTTCCATATTGAAGAAATCTCGACGTTTGCCAAATTCCCATTAGGCGCCATTATTCCACAGATTTCAGTAGACATTGAAAGTTGGTGGCACCCTCTAGGACATGCGTGTCTACGCAGTTCATGAGAGCTGATGCCTTTTACCCAGTAGAGGGCACTTCATACTGTCAGTAAAATGGTACCTATTTCTAATCCTATTTTGAATGACAAGACCCAATCATCATCATCATTCTGCAATTTCCTGATTGGCCCTTTTCAATTTTGCAATTTCCTATTAGCTTGTACGTTGTAGGCCTATGGGGTAGTGTAAATTCGAGAAATTTTAAGTTACTTCTATGAATTTATTATTCTATAGCCTTAATCTGCTACCTTAAGCTTTAAAGTTGAATATTTAGAATTTGCATTTCACTAAAGTTTAGGTTTAATCTTTACCCCTGCACTTTCGGAATTATGGCTTTCCTTATGCCAAAGTTTTACATTTACAATTGTTAAGGAAAATAATCCCAAATTATGCTCTAAAGGGGCATTCATAAATGATGTAACATGAACAAGGTACCACGATGTAGGAACTGTCCTGCCATGAACAATTTCATTTGCAAATTATATGAATCTAATATGTCTAGTTGTTTCTTCTTTGACCGTGTTATTATTCGGCTGTTCTTAATGCTAAGAATTGACATGTTTGGCTTTTTTTTCTCTTAACAATTTATAACAATTCCCTTTTCATGTCCTGCTGTGTTCAGGTGTCATTTCTGAAATGACTTTTTAACCACTTATAAGCATAACATCCATTAACAGTACGTGCTTGCGACCATCTTAAGGGGCCACCGTGGATCCACTGGACGGGTGAATATTTTGCCATAGTTGGACACGACTGCCCTCGAGATGACCACAAACATACTTGTATGAGGTGGGCACTGGTTCATCTCTTCTTGGAACTGTGGATTATTGTCCATCCCCCAAAATATGTATACATGTTTTCTTCTTTAGTTGCGCCCACTTGTTTCTTGATGAATTATTCATTACATAAAGAAATTCCACACATTCAATTATGAATTCCCAAAGAATAACATTCGACCATGTAACATTTGTCAATTTGACTATTTTTTTAAATGGTTATTCGTAGGCTGTTGTCACATTTACTATTACTGGTTAGTTTTAATCATTGCAGGAAGCTGCTCATGACATTTTGTTCACCCATTTAAGTCATTTTGACACATTTTTCTGTGTTTAACACATTTTGCACATTATTTTAGATAAGTTATGTTATGTGATTTAAAAACAAAATCTAATTATCCTATTTAAGCCTTTTATTTTTGGGAAAAAGTTCATTTTTTCAAACATTTTGGAAACGAAAGCTCCTGTAGACCTAGTATGCCTATAAAATTCCTCAAATATTATGAAAAAATCCTATAATATTACTATTTTGGGTTAAACAATTCTGTAATATTCCTAAATTTTGAAAGTAAAAAGTCATGTAATATTCTCATATTTCTAGAAGAAGAAAATTTAGTAATATTCCAATATTTTTGGGAGAATAATCTAGAATAGTCACCTATTTGGGAAGGCATTTTTTTCATAATACGTGTTTTTGCCATAGAATTTATGTTTTTGGAAAACAAGAATTCATGTAACACTCAAAGAGTTTGAGAAAAATTCATTTACTTTTCCTAAACGTTTTGTAAAAAAAATATTCAGTAATATGCCTGTAATTTTGGAAATAATTATTCCAAATTTATTTAAAAAAAAGTCCCGTATACCTGGTATTATTTTATATTTGCTCATTTTTTTTGGAAACAAATTGTATTTTGCAAATCTTTTTTTTATTATGAAAACTTGCTAAATATTCCCCTATATTTTGGAAAAAATGTCTTATAAGTGTTTACAATTTGCACAAAATCCATTTCATGTATGAGTAATAATTATTTTTATATTTTCAGCTGAATGGAATATTTTGTTTAACAAAAAGCTGCTGTTCTATGTGATGTTTCGATTAAACCTCCTGCAGCTGAATGGACAAGAATGGCCAGAAAATGTCTGCCTTTTAATTGTCAGGTAAATAGCACATGAGCATTAATTAATTAATGGCAGTTCATAAGGTTGAGAGAATGCAAATGAGAAATATGAATTAAAAATGATAAACACTGATGTTGAAGACTGGGAGCCATTGCATGTGGGGGGAGTTAATATACAAGGAAGGAATCATTTTACTATTTTTACTAATTGCACTTGCCTCTTTTGTAAACATCAGGTTTAATGACTACAAGGAAAGTATATACTGTAAAGTTCATTTACATAATGTTAAGCATGAAATGAACCTTGACAAAAAATAGCTTCCTTTTATACAGTGACTGAGTTGCAGTCCATAAACTCATAAAAGATTATTAATGATCAAACTGTAACCGATGTCTGGGGAAAAAAATATTAGGCCCGGCTGCGCCCTTGTAGGTTATTGGAAAAAATCTCGCTTTATTGCAAAGTTATTTTTAAAATAAAGGCAAATGAAAGTTTCTATGTGCAATAAAATTAAAATTTCGATCAGACTTACAAGGAGGTTATCAGAGTTTTGACAAAACTTTAAACTGCTAGAAAATACTATTGTATGGACAGCCCCATATTGCACACTGGTGGTGCATGGTGAGCAAATGCATAACTGCTATTTTTCGTTTTTACTACTAGCACCATCTGTTAGTTACTGGGTTGATAAACTCTTGATTTGACCAACAAGAGTTAACATTAACCCACTGCATGTTTGTCTTAGGTTTTCTTTACATTCCTGAAATTTCATTGGCCTAAATCTGTCACATGATCATAATTACCAAGATTTAAGACTTTATCTGTTGTTGGTGCAACTGGCCCTTAGTTAGCATTTATGCTAACCATCGATTGATAATTCGATCATCACATATACATTTGTATTCATTTTAATTGCTTATAGGGAATTAACGATTTGCTCGTATGAATATATAATTGTACAATATTATCAAATTAAAATAATTTAAATTAGTTTTCATTGATTTAAATCATGATTCTAATCATAATACTAAATTTGATGTTTTAAAGTGAATTTACACTTGATTTAAATAATGAAACATGAGTAATATGCTTTAAACTTGATTGACATGATTTAAACTCTTTAATTTATTTACCAAGATTTAATGTAATGAATCACAATTTATCAAGATATAAAGCAGAGATTCATCATCTTAATTGGTGATTAAATCATGATTTAACGTTAAATCAATGATCTAATTTTGTATCATGCTTTCAAGCAATGATATTTGATTTTAAATCAATGATGCTAGATTTTAAATCAATGAGATAATCTTGATTTATCATACTAAACCTAAGTTATTCGTGATTTAAATGGGATGATTGAAATTTTATTTACAAGTGATCCAGATTATTCGTTAAAATTTCAATGCATTTGTACAATTCTCTTACAAATTCACAGGATGTGCTGTCTTGCGCAATAATGTTACTCATACGATTATATATTTGTACGAGAAAATCGCTAATTCCTTAATGTATTCATTTACATTTTTAAAAATTGCACACCTGTCAGACATTAAAAATGTTGTTTTTGCACTTATCACCTGACACTCTTTTACGTTTTCTAAATGAATATGTCTTAATTGCCTTTCACAATCACAATAAAACATACATTTTCTTTCTATCAATAGGCTTTGCTGAAATTCTTGCCAAAATTGGCCATTCAGACATTCAAGTTTGTTCAACCTGTTGAAAAATGTGTGTTATTGATGAACATTCGGAAGTGCTATCTTGGCTGTTGTTACTACCATATGTTACTTCTCATCATTATCCAGGATGGTGCTTTTTTGAAGGTAGGACCAATGCTCTTTTTGTTTATTCTTTATGTGTAGCTAGATATATCTTGTTTTTGTTTATGCTAATCTCTCATTGAATGCCGCTGTACATGATTTCTTTAGAAAAATACGAGTTTACAATAGTAATTGAGGACTATTGATAAATGAAAGGGGAGATGAAAGGCTGCAGGTTTTTTGGCAAGTTTTGCTAGGTATACACTAATTTATTGTGCAGGGCCATAACCTGGCTAGCCACTATTTCCTAAGTTTTCCTGAAAAAAGGCTCGTGTCCCATTTAATTTACATTAAAGTAATTGGGTATTTTTACATTGGTATGCGATTGGCGTGAGGCTTTTGGCAACAAATTAGTAAGTTGTAGACTACTTGTTTAACCAATATTGGTAATAAATTTCAAAATAGGAAAAGTCTTGAAAATAATTGCATCAATTAGTGCATTTGACATTGCACATTGGTATTGCAGAGATTTTTAGGCCTATAGCATGAAAAGTCCCAGGTTTTTCAATTTTGAATTTCAACCGAAAAAACCATGAAAGTAATATTTAAGGGCTTAGTCTAGTAAATATCATGAATAATTTAATGTAAAAGTGGATTAAATAGGAAATACAAATACTTACCATTTTATCTATAATGATAACTGGATTTAGTTATACTTTTTTAATTGATACATAGTTTTGTTATTTAGATTATTTTTGTTAAATGCTCAACGAGTGGTAAATACAAAATCAATAGTGCAATTCAAATAATGGTCCTTTTGATGCATTGGGTTTTCAAAAGGAATTTTTGTTTAAATTCGGAGCAGTGACCTTTATTTGCCTACATTGGAATTTTGGTTTAGTTCTGTAAGGTATTTGTTTTATGTAATAGTTTGATGCATGTTCTTCCTGTCTTGTCCAAATGATCAATCGATATTTAACTGTTTGGCACGTAATGTTTTTTTTTTTAATTTTTGACGTGTGCCAGTTGGAAGCCATACAGTGATTTTTTTTCTTCTGTTTTGGGTTTGGCCCCCCTGATGGTGGGGACTGTTGTGATAGCTGTTCACAATTAATATGCCCCTCAATAGGTTTTTCCCACGTACAAACACATCCATGCATTTGGCGGAAAGGGTTTTGAAGTCAGACCTCATCCTAGGATATTTATCTTGTGTTCAAATTAAAAAACTTTTTTTTTTTTTAATTTTGATTATCTGTTGTTGCACATTATACAAACAGCTACATAAATATCTCTGTGCATCATCATCATCAGGCTACTTTTGAAGGATTGGTTCATGTAAAATGCATGTAGTGTGCCACATGCATCATCTTTAACAGCTAAGATAAGAATATTTATTAGCAAGGAATTAGTTATATTGACACCAATTGACTTTACAGTCACTCAAAAGAGGATAGGGAGAAGCAAAGGGGAACTTTAGGGGCACCTCTGTAGATCAACTCTATCCAATAGTAACTGCTTTTAAAAGTGAAAGTGTCTTTTCATAGAAACATATTTGAATGTTTATCAATAGTGCCTTCTAGAGGTTATATTAATCTTAGGAATTTTAAAGGGAAAGTCCCACTTTGAAAGAAGTTGTAGGAGGAAGAGCAGGAAAAATCGGGATAGTTATGGAAATTGCATTTGTTTTTGAGCCCACCAACCAGTACATGAAATGTCCTGAATACGTGGATTTGGATGAAAATGCAAAGCCCAAATAGGCGCCATTTTACTGGAAGTATGTAATACCCTCTACTGGATAAAGGGCATCAGCTCTCGTGAAACACGTAGACTCCCATGAACTAGAGGGCGCCACCAACTATCAGTGTCTGCTGAAATCTATTTAAAAATGGCGCCTAACATGAATTTGGCAAACTTAGTTTCTTCAATATAGAAACTGAAACTGCTGCAATTATTATTGTCACAGCCATTCATATCTGGGTCATTCCACGTCAACTCAACCAATGGTCCCCACCTCACCATTTCAGAAATGAATGATTTTTTCACAATTTGAAGAACCACATTTGAATAGGTAATTTGCAAAG